>CABHPH010160325.1:10465-75443 GCA_902168325.1 Peromyscus nudipes | reverse complement strand
TGTGTGTGTGTGTGTGTGTGTGTGTGTGTGTGTGTGTGTGTGTGTGTACATCAGTGCAGGTTCCTGCACAGGCCGGAAGAGGGTGCTGAATTCCCTGAAGCTGGAGTTACAGGCACCTGTGAGTGACCCCGCATGGGTTTGGGGAACTGAACTCAGGTCTTCTGGAACAGCAGAAGCTATCTCAACTGCTGAGCCATCTCTTCAAGCCACATTTATATATTTTTAAAGCCACAGAACACACAGAGATATATTGAGAATTCAAGACTAAGTCTTACACATGGGATGGCTTTTCTAGGTGCAAAATCTTTCACAGAAACCACTTGTCTCAAGTTGAACTCATCCATTTTCTAGTGCTTCAAACAAATTGCATCAAATCTGCACTTCACATCAAGTTCAAGTTTGTTTTTTGTTTTTTTGTTTTGTTTTGTTTTGTTTTATAGAAAGGACACATTGTCCCATCCTTAGTCCATGGACCGTCTCAAATTTAATTTAAAAGGTACCACAACTGTTCTGAGAATAAGATATTGATTTAGTTCCATTGTGATTATCTCAGTATATTTGTGGTAGGTTTCTAGATTACTAGGGACTCTTTCAGTTGAGACAAAACATAACCTAAAGTGGGCTAGGCCGCCCTTTCCCCTGCCCAACTAAGCAGCTTCTATTACCGCAATATAGCTAGGGTGTGCATGAATGGTGTGTGTGTGTGTGTGTGTGTGTGTGTGTGTGTGTGTGTGCTTGTGCATGCATGAGTGTTTGTGTTGTATTGTGCAGCTTTGTGTTGTGCTTTATTGGTGTGGGCATGTGATGGCCACGTGCTATGTGGTGTCCCAAGGTCTAGGGTGTTCTGTGTTTCTAGCCATGTATTTTCTGAGCCTGTGTGCTACACAGAGGTGTGTGCACACAGATATGTGTATTGTGCACTCTTCTTTATAGTGTTGTATATGTATGTGCATGCAAATAATGTAGGCACGAGTTTGCAGTGTTCTTGAAGGTGAGTTTGTATTTGCGTATGTGCAGGGATATGTCACGTGACACTGGCAGAGGAAATACCTTGTGGTATAGAGTGCTAAAGAAAGTTACATTTGACTTAGAACTCATGCAAGAATGAGACATAGTGGAGAATCTCACCCCTGACACCTCCTCCATCTCCATTCATTGGTAACAGTGCAATATTTATGCAATGTTTGGTTATCTATATTGTGAGTATCACAATTTAATTTTAGATTGGCTTTGATTCATCTAGGTCATTTGTTTTTACTTTCTACTCCAAATGACAACAAGTCACTATTTCAAGTTAATTTAATTTTTTCCCCCAGGCATTTGCTTTTACTTAAGAGGGAGCAATTATCCTGAAACATAAGGAATTCTTAAAATAACAAAAAGAGAAGTTCCAATTGAAGAGCAGATGCCAGTGGGACACAACGTTGACATTTGTAGCCATCCTCAAGCACTGGTGTAAAAAGTGTTTTCCATCATCTCACGGGACACTGGTCATTCCTCTTCTGTTTGTTCTTCTTATGCCCTAACAGGTCTAGGCCGACAGCTGCCCTTTAAAGGGGGTGGAGCGGGGCAGCCACTCCTGCGAGCGGTTGAAGGGTTGCATCCCCCCCACAGACCTGGAGATTCCTGACTGCAAAGGTTGTTTTACTCTTCTGAAATTTCTCTCATAGAGCAGGAGTGTGTACCATCTTGGAGGCTCCTGAGAACACCTGATGCCATGCTGTGGTGCGGGAGAGGGGGCGTGGCCCTAGGTGGCGCTGCTGAGCATTCGCTTGGTGGGGGTGGGGCTTGCCCATGAGGAGACCTTCAGTTTGAGCAGACATCTCAGAGTCTCTGATGACCCTCCTGACTGGCTTTGGCTGCATCTGAGAATGCCCATAGACGGCAAACATGGTACCAGGAACATGCTTATATTGTACAACCCAGTGTTGACTGGATTATTACAGTAGCTTAAACCGAGGTTCTATGCCCCTTGTCCAAGGTCACACACTCAATAAATGTCTGTGTTGGGATTTGAACCCAGGCAGTTTGGTTTTTGAGATCCTCTCTTAAATGCTATTCTCTCCTGAGCACCCGGCACACACTAACACAGGAGCCGGGTGGGGACGGGAGTTCACTGAGCACTCTGGTACAGATAATGGCCTTCTGTTCTGAAAGGCTTAGCTCATGAGTGAACGAGGCCCAGAACCCAGAATTTTGGGGGTGATCTTGTGAGAAAAAAGTCCTCACTTCTGAGAAGTGTTTAAAATGTTGGCTGATGGTACAGGGAGGAAGAAACATGGCTCTGGAGATTTCTCTAGATCTCCCAGGTAGTGAGACTCCCTTGGGGCATCCTTTGAGCCCTCTTTCAGAAAAGGAGCAAAAGCTGGCCACTCTCCTCCGTGGCTGACCTGGACCACCTTCACCCCATCTCCACACTGCAGGCAGAGCTTTGAGGCTGCACTCTAGGGTGAGTCAGTCTCTAGGCCTCTGCTTGGAGCTCTGCAAGGTCCCCATCCCACCAACACCAACACCGCCCTCTTTTCTCCCCGCTTTCATTTCCCCTCCTTCCTCTCCAGAGATTCCCTGGATCTCTCTGTTCTTCCTCTAACACAGCAGACACGCATGCTCCTGATATAGGTACCCTTTGCACTGGTCACGCCCATTGCCCAGAATGCTCTTCCCCTGGATGTTATAACTAGTGTCTTCATTTCCGACGGCCTTCCCACTGTGACTGCTCTGTTCCCAGTCACAACTTAGCCTCTCAACTCTGCTGTCCCCAGGCCTTCTCTCCTGCTCCATTTTGTTCCCATTTCTTACCAGATTTTAACACACCACAGGATTTAGTTACCACCTCCTTCACTGTCAGTGGCTCTCCTGCACACAGGAATGTGGGGCTCTTTGGGGGCAGGTTCATGCAGGTTTTTTTTTGTTGTTGTTGTTGTTTGTTTTGTTTTGGTTTGGTTCGGTTTTTCGAGACAGGGTTTCCCTGTGTAGCTTTGCGCCTTTCCTGGAACTCACTTGGTAGCCCAGGCTGGCTCGAACTCACAGAGATGCGCCTGGCTCTGCCTCCCGAGTGCTGGGATTAAAGGCATGTGCCACCACTGCCCGGCTCATGCGTTGTTTATTATAGCATTCCACATGCCCACAACATTTGCAATGTGGGAACATTCTCCTGCGGAAATGCCTGGAAACTTTAGGAAGCCTGGCTGAGTGCAGGTGAGCAATACTCCCACAGGTGGTGACAGGCAGGGACCTGCAGAGCTCCGTGGGGTTGGAGGAGGGGTTCTGTGCTCTCTGCTGGTTTGGCTGATCCCAATGGCATGGTGAAGGGTGTTCCCATGGTCTCACACTGCATCTTCAAAACACCTTTTGAAGTAAACATCCCAAGAACTGGGAAATACATTATTTGGCTCACTTACATAGACTGCCCTAAATGAAGAACTTAGGTGCAAAATCTTTAGCACGAGGTCCAGTATACTTTCATGTCCACACAGTCAGTTATCTTTATCTATGCCTTTCAAAGGACGGAAGCCCAGCATCTACCGTGAACTTCACTCTCAAATTTCTCAGGCAGCCCCTTTTCTACTTCTTGCCTTTGAATTCAGCATTCCAGTGCATCAACGAAACAAGTTATCTGAAACATGCCAATAGGAGAACAGCCTGTGTGCCAAGAGTGTTCAGCTCTACCAAGGGAGGTGTGTGCAGCCAGGAAGTGAGTCTCAAGAACACGTCTCCTCTTGCAGAGTCCCAATGCTTCACTGAACAGGTTGCTAACTGTTTCAGTGGCCTTCCCAGAGCCTCAGAAACCGAAGGAAGAGTGGAAAGATTTCTTTAGCATCCAACTATCTCATCCCTTAAACCATCCCTCACTTCAGACCAACACTAGATGTCAGAGCACGTGGCTGGGTAGCCCACTCAGATTATCTTTTCCCATTTCCTAACTCCCTGCTTAATGTATTAGCATCAGCCCTGCAGAGAATTCAATTTCCATGTTGTCCCTTATTGATAGCGTGATTTGTTTGGGTTTTTGTTTGTTTGTTTGGCTTTTAGCCACACAGATGGATTATCTTACAGATTTGTTAGACCCCACTTGGGTCTCCCAGGGCTAAGGTCAAGGGGCTGGTACAGCTGTGTCTTTCCTAAAAGCTTTCCTGAAAGGCTCTAAAGTCTTCCTAAATTCTTAAACCCTAGACCTCTTTTCCATCTTCAAGACCAGTGATGTCCCTGTTGTGGAATATTAGTTTAAAATGTGTTACTTCATTTATGCTGTGGAACATTTGTTTTAATGATGCAAAGATGCATTGCATTCTTTTATGTTGCATTTGTTTAACTCTGTGAAGCTGTGTTACTTTGCCTGTCTAAAACACCAGATGGTTTAATAAAGAACTGAACGGCCAATAGCAAGACAGGAGAAAGGATAGGCAGGGCTGGCAGGCAGAGAGAATAAATAGGAGGAGAAATCTAGGCTCGAGAGGAGAAGGAGGATGCTAGGGGCCAGCCACCCAGCCAGCCACTGAGCAAGAAGGAAAGAGGGATTTATAGAATAAAGAAAGGTAAAAAGGCCAGAGGCAAAACATAGTTAAAGAAAATGGGATAGCTGGGTGGTGGCGCATGCCTTTAATTCCAGCACTTGGGAGGCAGAGCCAGGCAGATCTCTGTGAGTTTGAGGCCAGCCTGGTCTACAGAGCAAGATCCAGGACAGGCACCAAAACTACACAGAGAAACCCTGTCTCAAAAAAAACAACAAACAAACAAACAAAATAATAAAGACAATGGGATAAATTAAGTTAGAAAAGCCGGCCAGAAACAAACCAAGCTAAAAACAGGTATTCATAAGGAAGAATAAGTCTTCGTGTATTTTTTTGGGAGCTGGGTGGTGGGATCCCAAAGAGTAAATAACAACTAACTACAGCCCCCCATCGTGATCCCCCTTCCATAGTTACATTTCCCACTAACAGAGGAGAAGTATCTTAGTGACTTTTCCTGTTGCTGTGCCCTGGCAAACACAAGTGTGAACACGACAAGGCTCTGCGTGGGTTCACAGTTCCTGGTTCCTGGCCATCGTGGTGGGGAGTTCAAGGCGGCAGGAACTTGCAGCAGGCGTTCACACAGCACCCACATCAAGGAGCAGAGGGTGACAGATGCCTGTGCTCATTGGTATCTCCCCCCCCACACACACACCTTTTATTTTGCAGCCCAGCTTCCCTGTCTAGAGACTTGTACCACCCACAGGGATGGCTCTTTCCAGCTCAATGGATCCAATCAAGATAATCACCCACAGGCACACCCCGAGGCCAGTCTCTCAGGTCATTCCAGATGGCATCAAGTTGACATCTATCACAGGAGGCCTGAGTGCTTCCAAAGATTCTTGTGACACTCAGGCTGATATCACGCTAATAATCTCAGTACATTTCACCTTATCACACCTCCCACATCCCTTCCCCATTTAAAGGGATGCACTAACAGACATAGGATTGGGGTGCCTATCTTAGGGGGGTCACTGTTCTCCCTGCTACAGCTGCCAAGATTAGGATTTTCGTTTGGTCATAGGATTTTCTCTATGTATAAGGAAGGCTTTGCATTCCAATTTCAATTCTCTTGTCTAAAAGCTAGACCACCTACAATCCCTTTGTTATCCACTGGTAGGTTTTGCGTGTGTGAATGTGCATCTACGTTGTGCGGATGGGTATGTGTGGTACATGTGGGTGCCTCTCACCTGTGTGCCTGTGCTCCTGGAGGCCCAAGGTTAACAGTGAGGACTTTATTCAGTCATTCTCCATCTTGCTGTTTTGAACAGGGTCTCTCACAGAACCTGGAGCTCACCAATTCAGCTAGACTGGCTGGCCAGCAAGCCCCAGGGATCCTTCCATCTCTCTTCCCATCTCTCTACCCGGTGCTAGGATTAAAGATGTGCACTATTATGCCCAGCAGTTAAGAACATTTTTTTTAAATTAATGTGAGTTCTAGGAATCCCATGCTTGCAAAGCAAGCACTAGACAGACTAAGCTGTCGGTGGTGATATTTTAATTGTGCTGAAATGTGATTTTATTTGTATGTTAATAAATAAAGTTTGCCTGGAGATCAGAGGTCACATAGCGAGCCATAAGCAGAGTCAGGTCCTTAATCGGATCACATGGCAGGCAGAGTCTCTGTGTGGTCAAGGACACGGCCAAGTGTGGTGACACGAATCTTTAATCCCAGTATGAACCATAGAGACCTGGAGGTCTGTATAGACAGGCAGTGACGAGGAAGTCATGTGGCTGGGCTTAGAGTCAATGAGAAGGCAGAACAGAAAGGCAATAAAAACACAAGTCAGACAAGAAGAAGCTGGGGAAGTGACGGTGGCGAGGTGGTAAGATAAGGTAGTCGTGGCTCTTCACTAGTTCTCTGATCTCTTTGGCTATTAGCTCTGTATTTGGCTCTGTGTTTCTTATTTAATAAGACTGTTTAGAAATTCATCTACAGCTGTCTCCCCAGATCTCTCCTGCCCCATACTGATAGGTTTGATAGGTTTCTTTTTTTTTTCTTTTTCTATAACTCTTTTGATGTGTGTGTGTGTGTGTGTGTGTGTGTGTGTGTGTGTGTGTGTGCGCGCTACATGGAGAACAACTCGTAGGAGTTAATTCTATCTTTCCACCGTGTGGTTCCTGAGTATTAAACTCAGGTTGTTGGGTTTGGCAGCAAGCACCTTTACTGTCTGAGCCACCTTGCCAGCCCAGGCAAGTAGTTGTTGATGAATCAACCCTGAGCTAGACTTAAGGAGAGTGGTGTAGAGTACGCCAGAGGGAAGCTGTCTCCCAGGTACCTGAATGGCTCTGAAGCACAGGATCATCCAGGTATGGCTGTGCACATGGTAATCACTGAGGCAGAGGCCTGCTGTGAGGAGTCCAGCCTGAGCTCTATAGGGCGGTCACATTTCAAAGAGGGAGGGAAGGGGGAGTGGCTAACGCAAATGCAGAAAGGAGGGAAAGAACGGGGCATGGGGAGGCAGTCCCTGGATGGAAGTGGGGCAGGAAACACTCGTTAGCAAATTTATATGGGGCAGAGACCCCGGAAGCCCCATTTCTCCTAGCATAAGACACTCGGATTCTGAGAATGTTTCCTTTCCTCCATTTATTCCGGGGGAGGAGGGGGCGGGGAGGGAGGGCTCAGTTGTGAGTTCTGCGAAGACACAGCGGCTCTCTAGCCCACTTCCCCATCAGAAGCCCAGGCAATCAGTGCCCACATTCTGTAAGCAATATTGTGGGCAGATGGCCAGGTCCTGCTTTTAATGTTACCATAACAGGACAGCTGCAGTCTTCTTTGGAAGCAATTTTAGTGAGAGGATCTCGTGTAGCCCAGGCTGGCCTCCAACTCTATAGCTGAGGATGACCTTTGACTCCTGATCCTCTGGCTGATACCTCCTAAGTGCCGGGATTACAGGCACATGCCACCACACCTGGTTATATTTTGTAATATATTTCTATATTTAGCTTTGATTCTATATTCATGGGGAATTTTATATGTTATTTTCTTTTCTTAGAATGTCTTTATGAAATTCTCACATAAGGGTTAGAGAGGCCACATAAAATGAACTGGGAGTGTTTCACCATTCTTTTTCCTGATGGATTTTTGTGTAATGGGAAAATTTGTAGAACTCACCAGGGAAATTATCTGGGCCTGGATTTTTTTTTTTAATTGGGGAAGTTTGTAATTGCAGATTAATTTCTTTAATGTAGGAGAGAGTCTGGTTTCCTATATATTCGTTTGTCACTTTGAGAAAATTATCTCCTACTACAAGTGCGGATCCATTTCATCCACCCTTTCCAGTTCAGTGGCAGAAAGCCTCATGGGATTACTTTATTGTTCCTTCAGTGTCTTTGGGAAGCATTGGTGATAACCCCTCTTATTTGTGACAGTCTCCCCCTCTTCCCTCTTCCCCCCTCTCCCCTCCCCCTCCCTCCCCCTTCTCTCCTCCCTTCCCCTTCTTTTCCCTTAACGTCCTCCCCCCCTTCCTCCTCCCTCCTCCCTCCCTTCCTTCCTATTAGTCTTCTGGAGTCACTAATTTCAATAAACTTGTAAAAGAACCTCCTTTGGCTTTGATGTTTCCCACCAAAGTTTGTCTGTTTTCCAGTTGAGCTGTGTTCTTGTTATTATGTCTATGTACTCTTTATTTGCGACTTAATTTTCTTTTCTTCCTCTGAGTTCTGGAGGTGGAAGCTTGGATTATTTTTAGGTTATTGATTTTAAAGCTTTCTTCTTTTCTAACATTAGTGCTCCGAGTTATGAATTTCCCATCTTATTTCTATCTTGCAATTTTCCATTGTTAGGTGAAATATTTTCTAGATTTCTTTAATGATTTATTTTTTTGATGGACCCCAGAAGAAGTGTAAATGATTTAAAAGCATATTCATGTTGCTTCATTTTTGAATATTTGGGGTAGATTTTCTAGATAGATTATTGCTATTAATTTATAATTTAACTTTTATGGCTGGAGAGTATTCTATTACAATTTCATTCCTTTAAAATGTATTAAGACTTACTTTGGCCAAGTGTAGTGGAGCATGCCTGTAATCCCAGCCAGCACTCAGAGGCAGAGGCAGGCAGAACTCTGAGTTCAAGATCAGCCTGGTCTATATAGTGAGTTCCCTGACAGCAAGGGCTCTGTAGAGAGACTCTCTCTCAAAAAAAAAAGACAAACAACCAAAGACCTTGGCCAAGCACTCATTGCATTTTGTGGAAGGGTCGATGTGCATTTCACGGAGTATATGCTCTGCAGGTATTACAGCATTTATGAATACCAACCTGCCCAAGCCGGCTAGCATTGTATAACTATTTTATATAGTTCTTGATGTTTTAGTGTCTACCAACAACCAAGAGGAGAGTGTAAAGCCTGCGCCATGACTGTGGATGTGTCTGTGCCTCCCTTCAGTCTGCTCTGTGTCTCCTGTGTTTCTAAAGCTGTGTCATTGGGGTTTTTGTGTCTCCTGTTGCTCAGATGAAGCATATCCTCTTTATCTGTCATTGCGTATTGTCTTGTGATCTACTTTGCTTCCTATCGATAGAGCCGTACCGTCTTTGGTGTGCTCACTGTTTAATACTGTACCTTCTCCTTGTTCTGCGTTCGATCTAGCTGGGTCTTTGGTGCATCTGTATGCATGGAAGCTATTTGGATCTGAGGTACTCAGAAGTTAGTCACCTTGCCAAATGCTACACAACCCGTAAGTGGCAGAGCTGGGACTGCAAGTGAGCAGACTCCACCACCTATGGCCTTAGCTCTGAGCCGAGCTTCCTCCACTTTCCCCGGGTTGTCACTCTGAAAAATCTACAGTGTCTGTTTCGATTCTCTTCATTATCATGCCCTTGGTTCAGACTCTCCTTCCTCATCTTTTGCCTCAACTTTCTTTTCATCAATTTAAAATTTTACTTTATTTATTATTACGTTATGCATCAGTAAGATGGGGAGGGTGTGCAGATGCTACGGTGCACATGTGGAGGTCAGAGGATGGTTTTGTGAATTAGTTCTCTCCTCTACCTATACATGGTCTTCAGGGATTAAACACAGGGATATCAGGCTTGCACAACAGGCTTGCTGAGCAATTGGGCTAGCCCTGTCTTGAGTTTTAGAGGGACCTTCCTCTAGGTTTCTTTCTTCTATATTTTATCAAAACTATTTCTAAATTCAAATATAGTTATATGAAGCCTTCTTTTCTTTTTTTCTTAAAATTTCTTGATTAATGGTACCTGAAGTCTGTTATGATCCAGCCCTGTGCTCTTCTCCCTTATCACCACTCTGGAAAGGCATACCCACCATGCAAACTGACCAGTCCAGAACCCTTGATTCCCAATCACCTCCTTCATTAGGCTTTGCACTTGGAGCATGGCCCCTGCCCTAATCCCACTCACCCACTGACTCCCTTGCAGCTATTCCAAGCAACCAAGGATCCCCTGGTTTGCTGCTGTCCTGTTCCTACCTGAGGAGAAGACATCAATAAGACCTTGGCTCCCCTGGGAGCCTCTGGCTGCTCACCAGTCCATGTGGCCCTTTACTGTGCCTCCCATTTCTGAGGATCTATGGCTATGAAAAGTCCTTTCCCTGTGGCTCATTTCCAAGTCTCCATGTTTTACCATGCCTGGTTAAACAAAGCCTATCTCATCTCACTGATGATTCTGTTACCCACTGGATAGAGACATTCCTGAGGACAGAACACAGGCCGTTTTTTCTATCCCAGGCATCTGTTATGTAGCATTTGCTGAATGAATGAATGATGCTAAGAACCCCTTAATAATTCTAGGAAGAGGAAGCATTTTAGGACTTCCCGTGGGACTGATTATACCTGGAATATATTTAATTTTTTCTTTCCAGATGAGAAAAATGAAATTAGCCCAGTTTAAATCCTATCTAAAGCTATACCATTAATTAACAGAAACAAAAATTGAACCCAGTACTACCACAGGCCGAAGTCTCAGCTTTCTCCCTCAGGCTGTGCACAGTGTATACCGAAGATAATAGCAGTGCTACTGTCCACAGTCACGTGTGACCAGCATGAATATAGATTACACATATCAGCTAATTTAACCATCTTCAAAAACTGAGGGAGACACTCCATTTTACGAATTCCATGGAGAGGCACAGAATGGCTTAAAAACTTGTTCATGATCATACAACTCGTAAGTGGAAGGTAGGGCTTCGAATCCAGGTTGGGTTCAGACTCCACACACTTATCAAATGCATGTAGTATCTGACATATGCACATGCATGGGTGCTTAGGAACGGAGGGCAGGTGTGATAAGTCTTTGCACCCTGAAGGCCTCTCTGCCGATGCAGCAAACTGAATCAGACCGAATTGGAAAAGACCAGGTTTAATGGGTAAAGCATTCCCTGGTGATTCCCGGCCCCTCAGAGATCAGAAGACCCACCTGTCTGTTTTCTGGGATGCAGCTTATATGTCATGTGGGAGTGGTCTTGAGCCTCTCTTGGGGAAGAGCTGTGTTTGGCGCGCTTTGAAGGGGCAGGTTTGGGGAAAGAGATGGGGGAGTGGAGTTGAGGTGGATCTTCCACCAGCCTCCTTCCAAACAAGGTGGAGGTGGGGCAAGGAGGAGTGGAGGCCGGATGTTGCTTTCTCTAAGGGAAATCAATTAGAGTAAGGACATTCTGTCTCCTGAAATCTCCTCTGCACTCTGAAATGGGCACCGCATCCCCGGAGGTTCTGGGACTGAAGTAACTATGAACCAAGACCCGAGGAGGGACGCTTCCCTGGCTGACAGGCCTCGACAATGATGCCGAACCTGGGGCCCTTGGTTTCACCCCTGTAGTCGCCACCAAACCCTACATCCAACAGCCATCTATTGGCATAAGTGAAAACTGAGGTTTTCTGCTTTCTGCAGGCAATCTCTCTCACCTTAGCAGCCACGGTCACTGAGTTGGTGAAGAAGCAGGATGTCCCCAGTACAGCCACGGCCTGGCGAACAGTCCAATGCTGTGTGTGAAAGACAGCTCTGTGCAGGACCCACAGAACTTACTTCAGAAACAGGCCCAGGGCCTTCCTGCCTCGCCAGCTTCTCTTGCCATCACCTACAGTACTCATAGGAGCCTTCAAGTGGTTGCTAGGCAACAAGCCAGCTCAGCATCCCCCTCAGGTTTCTAGACATTTCTGCCTGGATTCTCATCTCCATGTTTGTCCCCCTGGTAAGAGAATTGGCCAGACACATGGCCAGAAGTTCTGAAGGTCTTTTGAGAAACACTTAGGTTCTTTCTCCAGGCACAGCTAACCTGAGAGGCAAACCCTGCCCCCTCAGATGTTCCAAATGTTCCTGTTTTCTAGCTGAGAATGTGTGTGCTCCAAGACAAGGTTACAGGGACGTTTCTTTTTTCTCCTGCTGCTGCTCTTTGTCCTTTCTCTGTGGGGAGGCAGAGGGTGCTGGAAAAAGAAGAGTAACCTGTGTTTTGCTGTTGCTGGCTTGGGAGAGGATGTGGTATTGGCTGAATTTTACAAATGCTTTCTCGGGGTCTCTGGTCAATGACTAAGAGACAGCAGGATGAAGAAGTAAAATAATGCACCAGAGAGATGACTGTCAGTAAGGTGTGTGCCATGCAAACGTGGGAACTCATGTAATGATCCCACGACTGGCTCCTCTAATCCCAGCACCGGAGGAGCGGGGGCAAGCAGATCTTTGGAGCTTGCTGGCTGTCCACTGTAGCCAAATCGGTAAACAGATTCAGTTAGAGATTCTGTCTCAAAGCATAAGGTAGAAAGTGATTGAAGAAGACATTAGATGTCAAGTGCTGCCACTGTACATGCACGCATGCACATGGACCTGCACACGTAAGCACGAGCACACACGTACAAACAAAGGATTAAAATATTAAATTCCTCTTCCATTTCCCCCAGCGCTGACTACTGATGAAATGGGGGGGGGGTGGCACCTTCACCAGGGAGGTCTGCAAAGATCGCACAGGGCTGCCCTTCCCTGCACCCCTCTTCAGCCTGCCAGTATTCTCCCTCCTGTCCTCCAGATCTGAAACCTTGTTTGCATGGCTGCAGTAAAACTCAGAAGCAACATATGGCTGCAGGTGTTAGCAACTGACCAAGAAAGCACTATAAGCATTCTAAAGCCCCCTGGAGGATTTCTCACAGCTGTCCCAGGACACAAGCATGGGCCTTTGTTTGGGGGGGGGGGTTGAATTTTACCTATCTTGTGTCCTATCAACCTCCCCCAACGAACATCTGTTGTCAACCAACTTTCTTCTCTCCCTTGCCAAGCAAGGCAGCTCTGGCCTCCAAATTCCTTAGACTCTTTCCACGGAGGAGTCTCTTTTCCTGAAAGAGGGTGAGATTAGGCCTGGGAATATGGGGTGGGGAAGAGGAGAGTTTGCAGAGGTACTAGTGACTGGGGGACACTAGGTGCCGTGTCTAGGTTTCCACATGAAACCTTTATAGTAACCCCGTGGTGTACGAAGATCATGCAGAAGGGAAGCTGATGAGACCCAGAGAGATTAGGAGACTTATTTGTTCAATATTGCACAGTTGGCCAAGTCCCAGTTGCCTTTCTACACAGGATTTGCTAATCCTCACAGCTATCCATGGCAATTCACCACACTCTAACATGGAAAGAAAGAAATGGATGGGGGAACCCTGAGTTTCAGACCCAGGTACTGGCCCAACGAGCTGGTAAATAAGATAGAAACCACCGGAAGGTCCAGAGGAATGTGAGACTCAAAAGCAAAGCCAGCGAGGTGTGCCAGCTTCGGGGCTCTGTAGTCCCCTGATGTCCTTGAGAGAATCTGACTGTTTTGAGGCCTCTGGCTATACTTTCTGAATAGATCTGGAAACCAAGTATAGGTGGCTGCATTCTTTGGAGCACAATCATTTCCTTTTCAGGGGAACCTACTCCAAGAAGAACCCTCGGTTGCATCATGTGATTCCGCAAGAGTCAGCTTGAACTGAATCCCTTGTTGCTATAGGAACGATGTCCTGCACGTGTCTGGAGGACACAAGCCTGGATAAACGCTGTTGCTGTCCTTGCATGTACTTACACTGATTCAGCTGGGAAAAGAGCGGCCAGCTGAACACATGCCTGCGACAGAACTTAAAGCCCTCTTTCTGACTTTCCAACAATCCCATCTCTAATCACAGGGCGCCGGTGACTCTGCCCTGCGGTGTGCTCTGGGTTTCCACACTGCTTGTTTCCTAGGTGAGCAATGGTGGGGAGGAAGGAATGCATCCTGGTGGCTGTGACTCATCCTTCGGAGCTCAGGTTCAGGATGAGCACAAAGGAACTGAAGACCAGGAGCAGGGCATGCAAACAAGCTCATCCACAGTCCTCCCCACACAGTCCTCAGTTGGCTAGCTCTACTCCTCTGTGCTCCCTTCTGGAGGTCACATTATGTTGGTCAGCAGAAACTTCATAGGGTGAGCCGCCAAGCCTCAGAACTTGGGCCAATGTTGTTGCTCCCTGCGTTGAGACATGCAGTCTACACATGATTTATGTTTTGCTTTGTCATATACATGATCATTTCCTTCTTCAAAGGGAGATGAGGACGTTGGGTCAAGGCAGAATTGTTCATGTGGCCACAGTGGAAGCAGAAAGGAGGCTGGATTTAAACCCAGAAGGCTTGTCCTCTGTGGAGCTAGCTATGGGACCTTGGGCAAGTCATTGGGTTTAACTGGATAACATTTTTTCATTTATGGAAATAACAATCAAGCCTCCTTCATAGCCAGGTTGAAAGTGTTCAGTAACTTGATTTGTTCAGGTGACATCTAGGGCTGACAATATTTCAAATAAATAAGACAAATTCTCTGCTCTCACTCCATTACAAAGAAATGAGGAAAACAATAAGTAGATTTAAATAGTGTATGGGTAAAGAAATGGGTATGTGAGAGAGGAGTTCTGACAGGTGCTGTGGATGTAGGAGCTAGGGAAGGGGACCCCCTGAAGTATAGCATGGAAGCTAAAAGTCCTTTGCTTCTTCTAATACTCTCGGTGGTCTGGAGCCAGCAAGTGATAGCTCACTATAAGCATGGCAGGCCAAGGTGGTCTCCAAATGGCTTTGTGAATCTTCTTTGCACAAACATGAATTCTTGTTGGTAAAATTTAGATCAGTAGGTTGTCCAGAATGCCCAGCATCACCCAAAATGCCCAGTGTCACCTAGCTTAGTCCAGCAATAAGATATGTTCCAGCCCCTAACAGGCAACTGCAGGGACCTGCAGAGGATACCACACCTTGCAGAGGACTCAGGTTTGATTCCCAGGCCCCACAAGTGGCTCACAACCATAGGAGATCCAATGCCCTCTTCTGATTTTCTTGGGCACTGCCTGGGTGTGATGCACAGCCATACATGGAGCCCAAAACTCCCATGCACATAAAAACTAAGAGGAAAAAAAGATGCTGTAAATACGTAATTGATTTTAAATGTCACTTTGAAAAGAACTCTAATAATTGTTTGATGATTGCTTCTGAGAAGGATGTTGAACCTTCAGGGGACTAGTTCTGAACACATCATTTTGTTAGTTATCCCACAAATAATCTAATGGTCCTCCTCTTCCATTCACACATCTGGATACGGCTCGGGAGGGCTGTTACGGGAGCTCTCTCTGCTGAGATATCTTTATTAATGAGCAAGAAGCTGAGGTAAATATTGCACTAATTAAGTCTACTGTGGATACTAATCTTGAGAGCACAGCAAGGTGCGGGGGGTGGAGGGGGGAAACAGATGTCACTTGTTCGCTTGGAGTGCTTAAGGATGAGGAATGAGAACACCAGAATGAGTTCTGATGATAGAATATGAAAACGGGAGATCTGAGATGTGCAGACTACTGGAAAGTTCTAGAGGAAGCAACAATAGATTGCTGCACTATACTTCAGCCAGAACAGTTAGGTAGCATAGCTCTGCCTGCAATAGGGTCTCCAGAGAAGTCAGGGGCATTAGCTGGAAAATTCATTTGTGAGGAAGCCAGGTGAGTTGAGACTGTTTCCTGCATGGGTATGGTTGAGATGGGTCTTCCAGTACTACAAGAAGCAGAGGCCAATTGAAAGAGCCCCCTTCATGGGAGAAGTCCCAAGGTCACTGAGAAGAATTTTGTGCCTCTACCCCCTAGTGTTCCAGGGCTAAGTGATTACTGGATTCCCGTGGACCAGACATCATGTGTGGTTACACCCCAGTGGGAAAGACCACCTCAGAGCCTCAGTCACTTTTCATGGTTCATTCTTTCCTTCAGTAGTTGTCCCAGTGTGAGGAAAACACCAGCAGGGCATGCTGGGCCCAGGGAGATGACCCACCATGTGACACCCAGACAAGGGTGCAGGAAGAGGCAAGGACAACTTTAAGATGGGCCACTCACCAGCTTCTGTGGCTCTGGGAAGACTGTCCCGAGGGTGGGGCCCATGAGAAAGGCATTAGCCCGCTTTAGTAAAGGGCAATTGCTCTTGGATGTTGGGGTCTCGGGACCTAAAGAATCAGGATCTACTTCAATAGACACTAGCAACATAGGGAGTGAACTCCATGGCCTGTCCACGTCGTAAGAAGAGTGAAAAATACATACTGGCGAGGCTGGGGGACTCTCAGGGAAGGTTTCATGGACTTCAGAAGAAAGTTTGGCTATGCAGATGGTGCAACCGCCCCGAGAATGGGGTGGGAGAGGAAGGAGAGAGGAGAGAGGCATTCTGGAAGATGGGGTCAGCATTCATAGTCCCAAATGGGCAGGGAGTGCACAAGGCCTTGGACATAAGGGAACACAGGGCGTCGGGTAAACTCCGCTAGTTCTTGACAATATGTGCTTCTCTCTTTCTCTTTCTCACTCTCTCTCTTTTTTAAGCACACAGGAAGTTGAACTTCCCTCTGATTTGCAGGGAGCAGAGGTCACAGTCAGGTTCCGGCCAATGAAAAGTGATGTGTGCCACTTCCGGGCTGAGCAAGCAGAAGACCCATGTGAGTCTCCAGTCTTCTCCATACTCTCCCATGACAAAGCTCAGATGTGATCCGAGAGGACAGAGCCACAGGGCCAAAGCAGTCTGGGTCTCCCAGTTGCCCTGTGGAGGGCAGGTTCATAGTATTTGCATGAACACGAAACAGACCACTTACATGCACATACACAGAAATCGGAGAGATTTTTGTCAGGGCACTATAGGCATGCCTGTCTTGACACATGAGGCACACGTGGGGGATGATGGGAAATGAGGCTGGGGAGCATGGCAAGGACCAGATCTTGGGTGGAGACTTTGGTGCAGATTCTCTCGGAGCTAGAAAGTTTGGGTGTTCTAGGTCATGAAGGAACGCAAGGGGTTTTTTAACATGAGAACTGCATGGCTGGGTTTGGCGGCTGTCTGGAAAGGTGTGCCTGTGAGCAGAGAGAGCCATCCGCAGATGATTAGAGCAACTGAGTGATGTTGACAGCTTGAATTAAGGCCGTGGTGGAGAGGATGGGAAAGCATTAATACAGTCAGCCAGACGCACTAGTGACTGCTTGGGGGGTCGGGGGAGAGGGGCTGGAGTTAGAACGGCCATGTTCTTGACTGGCTAGACAGAGAGTCATCGCTAACCAGAATTCAGATCATGATAGGCGGGGGGCGCAGATCGTTTTCTCATTTGTTCATTTTTTTCCTGTTAGTGTCTCAAAGAGCTAGGATTACACTATCTAGAGCAGTGGTTCTCAACCTTCCTAATGTTTCAACCCTTTAATACAGTTCCTCGTGTTGTGGTGACCCCCCCCAGCATAATATTATTTTCATTTCTACTTCATAACTGCAATTTTACTACTGTTACGAATCATAAATGTGTTTTCTGATAGTCTCAGGTGACCCCTGTGAAAGGGTTGTTTGACCCCAAAGGGGTCACGACCCACAGGTTAAGAATCACTGAACTAAAGGATTCAGTTCATGGTTTCCTCCAGGGTTTCCTAGACATAGTTTGGGCCATCTCCATTATACTTTTCACTGCCCTGCTGGCTCACTGGTGAACACACCCAGTGAGCGTTGAGCTGTGAAACCAGGGTGACTGGCCTTCACAGCACACATGGAGGCTTCCGACCAAGCCCTAGTACTTGGAACAACAAGTGTCACCTGTGAGACAGAGATTCTAGAGTCTTGGAAGTCACTATTAGCCAAAGGAGTCTGGTATGAGAGCATGGGTTTGGACAAGCCACCTCGTGTTGTCACGGTAAATAAATCTCTGAGGTCTCAGTGGCCACCAAACACTATGAAACAGTGGCTTTCTAGATGTTACTTGGCTGCTACTCCAACTCCACCATTTCTAAAGTTCTTTGGAATTTCGTGGCTGAGTTGGTAGCCACTGGCTGTCACTGAGAACCATCACGACCACACGCAAACATTTGAATATTGCTCCCTAAAACAGTGTCATCGAGTTGGGGCCCAACATGCAGGAGCAGCATTGCTTGGCTCTGTGGTCAGTCTTACTACCTAGAGATGGCTGGGCACCTCAAGGGGGATGGTGTCTGTCTCGGTGAGCGCCGGGTTCGAATCAGAAACCAGGGAAGGCTGTGCAGTGGGGACGGGAGGGTGCTGGCTACTTCCGGCTGGGGATGACAGCAGGACCTAAAATAAAGCTGAAACAGCACACAGCGAGAGGGACAAGAAGGGAGGAAGTGTCCCTAAGAGGGCCACCTGGTTCCCACGGACCATGACAGTGCATTTCTCTCTCTGCTCACTGATGGGGCTGTAGGTTTTGCCCACCTCTCTTGGGTTTAGCAGCAGGAAAGGCCTAAGATCACATGACTGGGCATGAACATGTGTGGCTGAGCTGGGCAAGGTCAGAAGTGACCACAGTGAGAAAAAATGGGGGAGCAGTGAATAATCCAACACAATACCCTGCCTAGCTCCTCATCCTCGGAGGAAGAAGTGCACGGGCCGGGAGGCACGGTGATGACCAGGCTCCTGGAGCTAGTGCTCTTGTGCTCTGTCCCATTGCAGTCTTTGGAACTGTGGGGAGTGGGTTAGCACATAGGATGCGTTCTTAATGGTGTGTTTCATAGGTCATGTTTGAAAATGGGCCAGTTATGTAAACTCCCTGAATTTTGTGTTTCTTCTCTATAAACTGGAGAGAATAACATCAACCTACTAGCATTCTTCTCAGGAGGATTAAATAATACACATAATAAGAAAAATCACTGTTCTCATCAACAACTTCATTAATGTAAGAGTGATTCGTTTTGGGGGGACAATCTTTATTGAGGTGAGAGAAAGTTAGAAAGCAAACACAGGGAAGAAGAGGGATCTGGTGGCTGTAGAATTGGGTCCCCGGGCCCAGAAGATCTCTAATTACCCCCTGCCACCTCTGGCTTATCAATCTCAAGCATAAACACTCACAAAATCTGCATCTAGAAATGATCCCCGGGGGCTTGCTTGCTTGTTTGGTTGCTATGCAGAAGTCCCGCCTGTGTGGTCAGTTTTACAGTGAGATCCATCTGCTCACAAGTTTAATATGACATAAATATTATCCTAGGCTGTAAAACAAACTCTCGATGCAGGTCATACAATTTCACGAGGTCTATGAGTTCCCAGTGAGGGGAACATTTTGGCCCCAACCCATAATTCCCAGTCATGTACTGGCATCTCCAAACGTGAGCACTAGTTCAAAGACAAAGTTTAGTCAGCCAAGTGCAATGGTACACACATATACCCAATGGAGGCAGGAGTTCAAGGCCAGCCTGAGCTTCATTGCAAGGCTCCCTCAGGGAAAAAAGGAGAAGGAGGGGACACAAGTTAGCAGAAAAACCTAGCTGACCAACATACAATCAAGTTTTCCAAATATCAACTGCATTAGAATCTCCCAGACAGTGTGTTAAAATTTAGGCATCTGAGCCTCTCTCAGAACTACTTCCAAACCCAGAATCTCTGACCCTCGATTCTAGTATGTTCTACATGTGACAAGTTCCCCAGTAATCCGATGTGTGAATGTAAGGGTTGTGAAAACCAAATGGAAAGGCATCCGCTTAGGTAGATTAAAACTGATATGGAAGATTGAGTGCATCAGTGATCCCATTTCCTCACCCCTTCCTCAATCCTTGCCTTCTGCATGCACCTTTGCAGGGCTCCTCCATTCTGACACTGGGCCCAGTCATGTGACTGGCTTTGGCCAAGGGGATATTAATAAACATGTTAGAATCTGGGACTTTAAAACGGCATGTACCTTTAAAAGGACACAATTCTTACACTTTTGCCACTTTCTTGAGAATGTCCCTTGGGTTAGCCTGCTAGAGGACAAAAAACACAGGTACCACAGGTAACCATGATGAAAATGCAAAACTCCTACAGGTAAGTTCCGAGGTCGGGAGAGTCAGGGTACCATAGGTTTCCCCGAGGGATCACCACCCCTACTGTTTGGTTCCTCCCATACAAGCGATTATTTCTACGGTCTCTGTGCCCCTTCTCCAGTCCCTTCTCCTGGCTGAGCAAGGGCTAGACAGGGGCCTTTAGGATAAGCCACAGCCCTGAGCTAGGCTTGGGTAGGGACCAGGGTCTGGAGTTCTAGTAGACTGTACTGTAGGACAAATGGAAGCATCAGAAAGTTGGCTTCCTAGAGAAAGAAGATCAAGCCCGAACACACTGAGAGCTTCTACCATGGAAAGCCTATTAGTTTAGTTTCAAGACAAGGTCTCCTTATATAGTTCAGGCTGGCCTCAAAAATGCAATCCTCTTGCCTCAGCCTCTCAAATACTGGTATATTGAGAGTGTGCCATCACACTTAACGACGAGATAGTGACTATTACGTGCTTTGCAAGCCATACGGTAGCAATTGTCCAACTCTGCTAATGTAGTAAAAAGGCAAATATAATCAGTATATAAAGCACCAAAATGGCTACCACAATAAAACTTCATAGGAACATGCCCATGGGAATTTAAATATTTATAGACCCTGAAATTTGAATTTCATATAATTATTGTATCTCCAAATACTATGTTTATGCTTTGAAGGATCTAAAATCAGGCTGGTGCTGTGTAGTAACTTTCTTGGACACAAAGCCTTCTATCTTGGAAGGAAGTTCCTCAAGACACAGGGTGTTTGTGGCTCCCAGTGCCACCAGGACAAATGAAGAGGTGTTGGAGAGGTGGGGAAAATGGAGGAGCGAAGAAATCTGTTGTTGTTCTTGTGTTGTTTTGTTTTTGTTCTTTTTTTTTTGTTTTTCTCTTTGTGTTTGTTTGCTTGCTTGTTTTGATTTTTTTTTTAATTTTCATTTGGGGGACCGATGCATGGGGGAGGGGAGGGGAGGGGAGGGAGGAACTGGGAGGTGAGCAGAATTGGGTGCATGCTGTGAAATTCCCAAGGATTCAATAAAGAAAGTATGTTAAAAAACACATTGTATGCCGGGTGTTGGTGGCGCATGCCTTTAATCCCAGCACTCGGGAGGCAGAGGCAGGCAGATCTCTGTGAGTTCGAGGCCAGCCTGGGCTACCAAGTGAGCTCCAGGAAAGGCGCAAAGCTACACAGAGAAACCCTGTCTCGAAAAATCAAAAAACAAACAAACAAACAAACAAAACACATTGTATTAAGTGAAAGTGAGATGCAAGTGATCATGTTAGATGATTTCCTGTATAAAAAATGTCCAGAATAAATAATCATATAGAGGCAGATCAGTTGTTACTTAGGGAGAGCAGATATGGGGAGACTGTTGGGGACAATAACTAAAGGGTGTGGGGTATCTTTTTGTGGCAATGGAAGTGCTCAGGAGTTGTTTATGGTGACCACTTCTCAACTCTGAATCAAAGAAAGTCCTTTATACTTTAAAAAAAAAAAAAAGACACCGGGTGTTTTAAACAGAGGTGAAATATCACACACTGCAGGGAAGCTCACTGAGCTCAGGAAGTAAACAACACGAAGGCTTCAGGAAGTCCCTGAAACCGAACAGGTTCACTAAGCTTTCCTTTCCCCAAGCTTTTACATAAGCTGCAGGGTCTGCTGAGACAGGCGAAGCTGCCCGGAAGACACAGACATCAGCAGAGCTGCCTGGGAAAAGCTCAGACCAACTGAACTGCCTGGAAAAGATGCGTTCCAACCCATTGCTCTGCCCGAGGCTGTGCGGCGGGCTCCAGGCTTCCAGGTTTCATCAGCCATCGCCCGTGCTGGGGTGGGCTTTGGGGATGCAGCTGTCTGTGAGTCATTTCTGCTCCTGTAAGTGACAACTCATCCATACTCCCAAAAGTCACCCCAATGAGACTCATTGGTTTGCCAACTTCGACTTTTGTGCTATCCCTACCAGTCTGGGGTGGGTAGGAGCTTGTTCGTCTCTCCTTGGGATTGGTGTCACACAACAGCTGGGGAGAGCACTCCACCTGTAATGTATCTGCTACATAAGAACAAAGACCCAAGTTCAGGTCTCCAGACACCACGTAAAAAGCTGGGCACAGCAGTGAATGCCTATAACCCCAGTGCTGAGAAGGCACAGGCGGGAAAACCATGGATCCTCATTGGCCGGCCAGCCTAGACAAACCAGCAAGCTTCAGGCCCAGTGGGAACCCTGTACCAAAATATAAAGAAAGAGAAAAATCCAGAAAAATCCTCTATGTCAGCCTTTGATTTCCATATACACGCATACATGTACACACACACACACACACACACACACACACACACACACACATTAACAAGTACATACAACACACACATACACAAATACATAAAACCCATTCTAAGTTTGCAGGCAATATTAGAAGAGGGGACATCAAAAGACCTAGTTATCGAAGCCACAAACACGTGCTATGCCAATGCCTGAGCCCTTCTAATCACATTAGCTGCCACCCCTCTAACAGCTGTATACAGTATATGAATCATCTACTTTGCTTCTATAACCAAACCCCAATTCCCCCCTCTTATTATCACTAATGAAAACAACCCAAATCTAACAAACCCAATTAAATGCCTAGTACTAGGAGGCCAACTGGCCCAAGGCCTCTTGAGTCTCCAGGCTAAAGCCCAGGCAAACAAGAGTGTTGGCTTTTAAATTAAGATTTTCACCTACTTATAGGTCAGAAAAATCAATTTAGCAGGTAGCGACCCTGTTGTGAAATATTACTCTAACTAGGCAAAGATGTGTTACATTTGTTTATGCTGTATTTGTTTTAATTATGCAAAGATGTGTTGCTGTTTTTACCTTGCTTGCCTAAGGCACCTGATTGGTCTACTAGGAAGCTGAATAGCCAATAGCTAGGCAGTAGAGGGATAGGCGAGGCTGGTGGGCAGAGAGAATAAATAGGAGGAGAGAAGAGAGAAGGAAAAGAGGGAAGAAAGGAGAGAATGAGGGAGAAAGAGGGGGAGATGCCCAGTGTCAGCCAGACATGGAGTAGGACATACAGAATGAAAGAAAGGTAAAGGGTTCCAAGGGAAAACATAGATGAAGGGAAATGAGTTCAATTAAGTTATAAAAGCCAGAGGGACAAGCCTAAGCTACGGCTAAGCATCCATAACTAATATTAAGTTACAACTCCCGTCACTTTAATGAAATAAACTAAGATATCATGGTGCATTGCCCATAGGAAGGACAAATACTGTCTTATTAAATTTTGGTTCCACCTATGTACATGTAAAATTGTATTTCTTACTGAAGGTCAGAGTTTTATAATTGTGTTGCTTTGGCTTTCCTTAGTCTTGCTTCCCAGTTTACACTTGGTACTAAACAACATGGAAATGGACTTACCTCCCTGATCCGTGGGAGAGCAGATGGTAAATCAGACATCCCCAGATATCACGGCACCTTAGCTGCTCTAGAAAATGCAGAGTAGAGCGATGGTTATGTGTGGGCAAAGGGGCCTGTACCCTGCAGACCAGCCATTATTGGAGCATGGCCTGAATCCCTTGCTGGTAGGGAAGGAATGAAACCTGGCAGCTAGAGAGCCTCCGACTCCGGCAGCACCTTCCCAGATCTCACCTCATACTGCCCACCACATCACCTCTTCTCACTTCTCACTTTGCAAACCCTCATCACTCCCTTGTGCTCCTTCACACCATCAGCTCTTCATTCATGCATTTCCTCCTCCTGTATCACCTCCTCACTTTCTACCCTTTCCAGCTTTAACTCTATCAAAATACACTTGCTGTGAAGACTCTGTCTGAACACTATACTCAGAAGAAATCCTTCCCTGGTACCTCCCCCAATCCCACCCCAGGTTCCTCCTGACAACCTTGGCCATGATTCTCCATTATAGTTCTTATATCATCTTATTTCCAAGAGATCTCACTCCATATCCAGCTAACCTGGTGTGGGTTAATCTCCACATCCTTAGACCAAGTAGAATAGAGACTGGGCCTCTCTGAATTAATCTTGTTTTGTAGTATGATTCTGCAACCAGTGGATGTTTTGTACCATTTTTAAACTAGTTTTAAAAACCTAAAAATAGAACACAAACCACAGGAACTATTTCTGACTATGATGGTTAGTCCTGATTGTCAGCGTGACTGAATGGAGAAATCCCAGGGCTGTGTGGTCAGGCACACCTTCGTGTGTGTTTGTGAGGGATGGAAGAACTGCCTCGGATGTGGACACTCTCCCATGGATTGAGTCCCGGGCTGAATAAAAGTGGAAAGAGCAAGCTTTCCAGTCCCTGCTTCCTGATCTGTCCAGATGTGAGCAGGCAGCCACACTTTCCAGTCCCTGCTTCCTGATCTGTCCAGATGTGAGCAGGCAGTCACACATTCCTCCTGCCACAGCCAGAGCCGAGAGCTGCTTGTGTCTCCATGCCCTTCCCACCATGATGGGCTGCACCCTCAGTCTGTGGAAACAAACCCTTCGACCTTTAAATCGCTTCTTATTAGATATACAATGACCATATGCAAGAGGCTTGTTTCAATGACCTTAAGCAGCGTTTTTACTACACATCACTCGTGGGACTCTATCCCAAAGACAAAAGACTCACAGAGATATCAAGAAATCTTACTCTATATTTAGTGGTCCTATTGTAGATGATAGCTCTAATGTTATAAAAACAGAAAAAGAAAGGCTAAGACAATTACGTATGTCCAATTTTGTTAGGAGGGAACCAACCCTGCTAGCTCAGGTGATAAAATGTAGAAGTATAAATTAAACCCAGAGAGTTTAAATAAAATCTTATAATTCTTGCTTTAAATTGGAAACATTTGTATTAACTTGTGACTTATTTTCTTTTTTTTAAAAACTTGATATTTCCTCGTTGTGTTCGCTGAAAAGATTTAGAAGTAACAATAACTTAATAACAACAATCACCCCTAGTTCCTGGGTTGTAGTCACTAGACACCATTTCCCACTAAAGGGAACAAGGACGCCTTGAGCTGGAACATCTTGTTATGCCTAAAAGCGAGGCAGCTGCCAGAGATTACGGTGATCTCAAATGCTGTGATAGCCAGCTTGAAGAGGCTCCCATTGACCGTACCTGCGACAGTCTGAACATTAAAAATTACTGCAGTAGACCAATATAAAGCTGATACATAAATGTTCCTGAGTTTATGATAATACACCGTAGCTACTTTACACACATCCTCATAAAACCTCCTGAGTTACTTTGGGAGATTCCTGGAGCATGGACTCATCATGCTGAGAGCTAGCAAGAAGTGACTTGTCTTTCCTAAACGGTGCCTAACGGCAATCAAATGGTTACTACTTGGTTCATTATAAAAGGCACATAACTAGTGAGTTGGGTCAGGAGGACAGAATTGTGAAATCAGTAGTTTGTCAACCCTAAAAAAGCAATGGAGACACAGTCCAGTGGTTGGGCACTTGTCTAGCATGCCAAGGCTGTGGTTTAGATTTCCAGCACTGTTAAAAAATGAGAGGGAGGGGGAAGGGGAAGAGGGAGGGGGAACAGAGAATGAGAGAAAGGGGGAAGGAGAGGGGCAAGAAAAGAAGAAGCCATGGAGGAGCCGGAGAGATGCTTCAGTGGCGAAGAGCACATATTGCTCTTGCACAGAACCTGAGCTCAATTCTCAGCACCCATGTTGGGCAACTCACAACCGCTTGTAATTCCAACTTCCAGGGAGATCCAATGCCTTGGACACCTGCACTCACATGCACATACTCACAGCCATACACATAATTGAAAATAAAATAAATTTTTAATTTAAAATAAAAGCCAGAGAAGGACTTCAGGGCTCGGGCTTATTACTTTTACAACAAATCTGAGGTAACCAGACTCCCGTAAGAACTGCCTTAATTCCCCCATGGAGGGCAGATCCTCCAGTGGCCTGAGCAACGTCGTGAGGCCCCACCTCTTAAATCATCCATTATTTCAATATTGCATGGAAGACTACGTGTGCATTCTGATTGGCTACATGGGAAACATATGACATCACTGTTTAACATTATTACTGAGTACCACTCCCCCACCAAAAGTCCCAAAGAACCTTTATGTAGTCAAATTCTAGATGCAACTCCTAGTTCACAGGAGATACGGGGCATGGAGGAATCCATGAGTAGTCAGAATGGCTCCATGAGTGATTAACCAGGAGTATTAAGTGTGTAGGAGAGTCTGCCATTCAAGTGACCCATTTTCACCCAGGAATGGTGTGTTTGTTTTTTAAAAGAGAAACAACACAGACGAAAAGAATACAGAGCGATTTTGGTGGCTGTCGTTGAAAGGACCACAGGAGTTCACTGTACTGTATTTTCACAGTACAGAGTAACTCACTCTGGAAGTTTAGAAGTTCCGTCGATTGAAAAAAAGTCAAAGACTTGTACAAAGATGTGGACCTTGCCTGGGTGGTGATTTGATTAAGTTATTTCAGACAACCAGGGAAATGTCAGCACAATTTTCTTGTAAATTATTATTCCTCTTGTTGGGTGTGGTCATTATACTGCACTATGTCTTATAAAAGGAAAAGCCCTTACTCATTAAAAGTAACACACGTAAAACTATTGCTAGAGCCATGGGGTACAGGAGAAGGAACCCGCTGGGTGCTGCTAACATGAGGGCCTGTGTTTATTTATTTATTTTATTTACTGGTTTTATTGTTTTCTGAGACAAAATCTTGTTATGTAGCCCAGGCTGGCCTCACACTTAGTATCCTCCTGCCTCGGTCTTGTAAGTGGTAATCTTGAAGTTTTATTTTATTATTTTAGGTGGATGTTTTGCCTGCATGTATGTCTGGGCATATCACACGTGTGCAGTGGCCCCAGAAGCCAGAGGAGGTCCTCTGATGCCTTGGAACTGAAGTTACCCACCTGCTAGGAGGGTGCTGGGAACTGAACCCAGGTCCTCTGAAGAGCAACCACTGTTCTTAGTCACTAAGCCATTGCTCCAGCCCTATAAGTGATGATCTTACAGGTATGCACTCTCGTGCCTGGCTATCTTCTTTTAACTGGGAGAACACAAGTTATTTCTAGACTCCAGTCTTAGTTCACACCAAACACCACCTGCCTAGTAAGCCTGTAAAAATGAGGTGAAATAATATTTACCTCAGTATCTGACATGTAGTTGATATTTAACAAAGATTTCTTTTCTTTAATGTAAAGGGTTATCCCTTCTAGATAGATCTGCTTGTAACCAATGTCAGTGTCTCTCTCTGGAGACTTAGGATAGATTTTCACACATTTACTATAGGGTAATGACTAAGTTATTCCTTACATGGCATGAGCTCAAGTCACTTATAGTGTCCATCGGTCTAGAAAGCATCATACTGTGAAAGCAGGAAGCATGGAGAGACTTTACATTATACCATAAATGGCAGGCAGGGTGAAGAGGAGACAGCCCAAGTTGGTCGTAATAGAAAGATCAAATGAAGCAGGGCATTGTGGCACACACCTCTGATCTCAGCACTCGGGAGGCAGAGGCAGGCAGATCTCTGTGAGTTCGAGGCCAGCCTGGTCTACAAAGCAAGTTTCATGATAGCCAGGGCTGTACAGAGAAACCCTGTCTTGAAAAACAAAAAACAAACAAACAAAAAGAAAGAAAGATCAAATGAAGGAATAATGTATGGAAACAGCTCAGAACATGCCTGGTTCATGGTAACATTTACAAGCTTTTATTATTATTTCCATTATTATTAGAAATAACCCAGCAACACAGGGCAGCTTCCGCTTCTGCACGTTCCTCCCTTTGCTGTTTCTCTGGCTTCCTTTCCCGCACTGAGGGGGTAATCTATAAATTGATACACTCTTTCCACGCTGAGAAGGGATGACTCAATCTCTTAATTCACAGATTCTGCTCTTGCCTTGGGCTTGAACCATTTTGAGTTTCCATTTTGACTGCATTATCACTAATGGGTCTTTGACTCTCATAGATAACAAGTGCCCTGGCCATAATAATGAGGGAATCGATGGCCCCATGGGGTCCTCTCTCCAGCCTCATCCTGCTGCTCCTAGGGAAGTCTGGTCCTCATTGCTGCCAGTGGTAATCAGAGATGGAGAGACGATTAGTTCTTTACTAATATGCGCAAGTTCTCAGAGCTTGGGCTAGCTGACACCCTGGTAAGTCTGCTGGTGAGTGAATGTTCTGTGCTAGAGAGGCTGTTCCTATGGTTTCTCCTCCTTCCCCTGCACATGGGCTGCTGCTCAGAATAAGTCCCTATGGATCATGTCTGCAGTGAATTGCCCTGTGAATAGTCTAAGAGATGCTCCAAACAATGAATGTGGACCCAGAAATATGACTTGTGTAAGGACCTGATGTTACTGGCCAAAAGCATCATTCTAAAACAAACTGGCAGTTAGACCCATGACCTGGGGACTGTCAGCCTTGGAGCCAAATCTTTTTTTGTCTCTACTTCAATTGGAGGGGCTTCACCTCCCTAGAGCCCATGGTTACGCACTGCTCTGGTTTTGCCAGGTTGTGGCTGACAGGTTCTCATCACCCCAGCCCTCTGGGTGGAGCTATGGCCATCATAAAGCCTAGTCTCTGGGTCTGGCCAATAGCTCTGGAGGTTACCCAGATGTGCTGGTTCCAACATCACAGGAAAGCTTACCTTCCTAGCTGGGGCTAACTCCAGTGATTCCTAGATCTCAAGAGTCACACTGCTTTAAGTGAATAAGGACACAAGTTGGGTAAATGGCGTAGTGTTTCAGGTGATTACTGCTTAGACAAAAGCATCCTAAGAAGATGGCTCAAGAAGCCACTGGGCCAAATTTGCCAATGCTGTCGACGGCAGGTCAGGATTTGGGTTTTAGCATGACCAGGGTTGGAGAGCCACAGGGCCAAATGAAAGCCAGTGGAAATAGAAAGACACTGTACTCTTCTCCAAATAGCAAGTAGCAACCAAGCCGGGAGACACCCAGCAGAAGCGGTGACATTTGGCTTAGCGTGGTTGTCCACGCAGCAATCTTGTCTGAGAACAGCCCAGACAACAATGGTCACCCACCAGCCACCTACCCACTCATCTGACTCAAGGCCTCCACGTCAAGGTCAAGCTACCACAGAGCAAAGCCCGGTGGATCTGTCATGTTCTCTCCCAAGCTTCTGCTTCCTCCTCTCTTTGTCGCCCTGAAAGAATATCTAACAAAAGCAGCAAAAGGAAACGCAGACTGGGCTGGAGAGCTGGGTAGGCGGCTCAGAGCACCTGCTGCTCTTCCAGACAACTCAAGCTTCATTTCCAATACCCGTATCCGGTGGCTTACAGTGGCCTGTAACTCCACCTCCAGGGAATCCCACGCCCTCTTCCGGAAACACCAGTTTCCATGTAGCCTGAGTTGCACATGAGTCCAGGAGCTGATATGATCTGTAGAGGTATTCCAATATTTATTAGCGTTTTCTGAAGAAGACTAAAATGCCCTAAGTCCTCAGCTCCCACCTCCACTACGGTTCCCTCTCTACCTCAGGATCTGTGGAGGCTTTTCTAAGCAGTCTGCTCCTTGCCTCTCTGCACACGTAGCTTGCTTGCTAGCTCCCCCATCTTTTTCTTCCTTTCCTCTTTTGTTTGGGGTGGGTAGTGCTGTTCAGCTTTTCACGGGCCCACATTGGAATGCCAACATGTTGTTCATTGTTTTTGCTCTTTTGGGGGCCCACCACTCGGCTCCCAAATAAAACACACAGACTCTTATTCTTAATTATAAATGCCCGGCCTTAGCTTGGCTTTTTTCTTGCCAGCTTTTCTTAACTTTATAATATCCTATCTACCTTTTGCCTCTGGGCTTTTTCCTTTTCTTGCTTCTGTAATCTTCCTTTTATGCTTAGTCCATGGCCAACTGTGTATCTGGGTGGCTGGCCCACAGCATCCTCTTCTCCTTGTTCTTTCTTTCTTCTTTTTTTCCTTCTATTTCTCCTCTCTGCCTGCCAGCCCCGCCTATCCTTTCTCCTGCCTTGCTATTGGCCATTCAGCTCTTTATTCGACCATCAGGTGTTTTAGACAGGCACAGTAACACAGCTTCACAGAGTTAAATAAATACAACATAAAAGAATGTAACACATCTTTGCATCATTAAACAAATGTTCCAGAGCATAAACAAATGTGACACATCTCAAAAAAATATTCTACAACAGGGTAGGGGTGTTTTTAAAACCTCTGTAGTTCCTTCTGCCCAGTCATTGTCTCATTCCACTCTATTACTCCTCATGAAAAGTTTAGAATAAGTTAGTTTGGCTACAGAGAGATCTTAGTTTTCCCAATAAATAGACATAGAAATAATGCCACTATATATCCAGCACCTTAGCATAAATTATTTCATTTAGACTTCCAATTTAACACTGGGTTGTAGGGCAGGGCAGGTAGAAAAAGAGGAGGGAGTAGAGATATATGCTTGTGAGACATGGGACACATGAAGTTGAATGTAGAACTACAAGCAATGGAGACAGCATCCGTAGAAAAGCCTTCACTGCACAAATGAGCCCAAAGGCTTATGTTAATGAAATGAGAAAAGCCTAATTCTGTACATCAGAGTACTAAGGCATTGAACTCTTTCTGCTTCAGCCCCCTTCATCCCTCAGACTTGTATCTTCTCCCAATAAACTGTGCCTGTTCACCAGGAGGTACACCTTGTCAAAGGAACTTCGCTCACTTTGCTTGCTGTCCTGGAAGGAGTGGAGACATTCTAAAGAGACACTCATGCCTTTCCCTCCGGTTGTCAGACCATTGAAACTATAGTGTCCAAGATATTGGAATGTCCACAGGAACCCCATGCTGGGAGAAGGAAAAGGCTGAAGGCAGGTGCCAGCTGCAGAAGGAATATGTATACCAGGAAGATTGCACACAGTTCTGATAACTTGTACGATCACCTTGTAGGATGCCTTGGAGCCCAGACAATGATGGGTTGGTGATGGGTGGGACCACACTTTGACCAGGACTGCTTAGGTGTGTATACCTCTTGCCCTTTATTTAATATAAACCTCATACCATGACCCCCAAGATAGGCTTAAAGGTCACTGGATCTCTTTCTCTTCCAAAAGTTGCCTTTAGAGACATCTCCTTTCTCTGCTTTTCACTATTATTGTGGAGCTGGCATATTGAAATTAGGTAATCGAGCCTAGCTTTTTAGGGCCATCAGGGCCCAGGCTATGATCTTAAAAAGCATGGTAGCACAATTACTTTATATGTCTGTGTCCAATTCTTTGTTCCAGGATGTAAGAGCCTGAATAGTGGTCTACAGCCCTGAAACCTGATGATACTAGGGGTGGTACATGGCTTTATCCATGGTTCTTGGAGGTGTTTGGGTTTATCCGTAGGTTCTACCATAGGCCACCGTTGAGGTGCGTGAGACAGCCTTGTGGTCTAAGAGCCATAGTTATCAATTTAGGGCTACAGAGCTGAAGTCCAGGCTGTCTTCACATACCTGAGCTCCAGTCTACACAGCATCCTCCTTATTTCTACCCTTCCAGGGGCAACTAGAACTACACAGCCATGGTCACTTGTGTTTGCAGAAGTGATTCAAGAGCTGTGACTAGCTCACATTTAAGGTAGTGTCAAGGGTCCCTAACTTCACTTCAGTATGTGGCATGTGCTGAGTCACAATCATTCATTTCTATAGGCATTACTGTTATTTATACAGTTTCAATATAGAGAAAATTTGACCATCATTGAAGATTGCTTGACTCTTCAAACACAGCCTGACTCTATTACCAGATAGTTCAATGAAATAAAAAATAAAATACAGAGCATGTATGCATATATAGATATATACTAAATATATATGACAACTCTTGGAGAAATTTTAGTTGCAGAGACAAAGAAAATTGAGAAGGACGTTCCCTCCATGTCTTTTCATGAGTTTATAATTCATTCCTTTTTAGTACAGAATAGTATCTCATTATCAAAGCAAACTGAGTGTTTCTATCCATTCACCTACTAGAGGACGTCTTGGTGGCTTCCAAATTGTGGTAATTATGAGCAAGGCTGCTATAGACATCTGCATTCAGGTTTGGACCTTTTCAACTCACCTGTGTAACTACAAAGAAGGTCCACTGCTGGATTGCAGTGTCCTGAACATAAAGGAGGTCCACTGCTGGATTGCAGTGTCCTGAACATAAAGGAGGTCCATTGCTGGATTGCAGTGTCCTGTGTAACTATAAAGGAGGTCCACTGCTGATTGCAGTGTCCTGAACAACTATAAAGGAGGTCCACTGCTGATTGCAGTGTCCTGAGTAACTACAAAGGAGGTCCACTGCTGATTGCAGTGTCCTGTGTAACTATAAAGGAGGTCCACTGATGATTGCAGTGTCCTGAGCGACTGTAAAGGAGGTCCACTGCTGGACTGCAGTGTCCTGAGTAACTATAAAGGAGGTCCACTGCTGGACTGCAGTGTCCTGAGTAACTATAAAGGAGGTCCACTGCTGGATTGCAGTGTCCTGAGTAACTATAAAGGAGGTCCACTGCTGGATTGCAGTGTCCTGAGTAACTATAAAGGAGGTCCACTGCTGGATTGCAGTGTCCTGAAACCTGACTAGGGCAGTGAGCACTGGTAGTGTGCATTGTCTGATTTTACTTGAGTTTTACAGTTTAGCAGCTGAGTCTCCAAGAGGTGAGTGCTTGTTGGAGGTCACCAGGGTGAGACAGGGTTCTTCTGAGTTGGAAGAGAAGGACGTCTGCTTCCCATTGTTGGAGTCCAGATCCTGCTGGGACTAGACCCTTGTGGCTCAGAGATTTTTCTGGAAGCAACTCCTGTGCATTGCCCATTACTTCCTCCCCAACACTAAACTTCACAGTGTCCTATAACTACACCATCTTGTGCATGCAAGGTGAAGAACGCACACGAAGCCAGAAAGCAGGCTGAGCAGGGGTGACAGCCAAGGTGGATGGCCATTCTGTACCTGATGGATGGCCACAGGAGGGAAGTCAGAGTTTTATCTCTCCCGTGAAAGACAAGAGACCTATAACAATAGACAATCAATTGTCTTCCGAGTTTCTTCCTTTTTAATGTTTTTTTTTGTTCAAGCTCTGTTCTTTTAGTAATTATTTGTTTAAAATCATTTCTTCAGAATTGCCTGTTTATACTCTCCTACACATAGTACTTTGTGTTTTCCGTACAGCATGTCCTCTTCAGGGGACATGAAGAAACCAGGCTAATAAGGACTATGCACATTTTGCTGTTCTCTAATTTTTTGGAAAAAAAAATCACGAGAGAACAAAGCTCTCAGGACCTGGGAGTTTTCTTTTGCTAAGATACAGGGGCAAGAGGTATGATCCAGGTTCTCTTTTCACAGTTTTGACTGAGATCAGTTTATCCAGCCTGAGATGCTCCAGGGGGAACTGTAGGACCGCAGAGCCCTTCATTTCTCCTTCGTATTTTGATGCTTATTTCCTGCACGAAGGAGACAGACGCAATAGAAGGTGACAAAATGGCTTCCTGACTCCAGGGCCTTCTGATCACCAGATGTCTCATTCCGTTTGTCTGTTGTATCTTACACCAATCTGGCTACCCTCTTACTGTATCCTTTATATTAAAACAGTAGCCACGTTTCAAAAACAAGCTTCAGATTGACCAAGCAGCCAAATATGTTGCTCACTAAGATAAGGACGGTGAATGTTTGTAATGTTCCCTTGGAGAAGTCATTGAAATGATTGAGAATTCTCAGGCAGGGCTGGAGAGATAACTCAGCAGTTAAAAGCATTTGCTGATCTCACGGAAGACCCTGGTTCGGTTCCCAGCACTCATCTTAGGCAGTTCACAACCACCTGTAACTCCAGCTCCAGAGGATCCAAAGGCATCTGCACTCATGTGTACATACCTGCCCCATACACATACGTGTAATTAAAAACTAAGAAAACTCAAGTCTTTAAAAATTGTCTCAGAATTCTCAGAGTCAAGTGATGCAGGTCAGAGTCAATGGTACATCCTTAAAAACCTCACCAGTCACCATGACAACACAGTTTTCTAGCATATAAATGTAACCCCAGGGCCGGGGAGGTGGGCATGTAGCTTCTATGATTCTGGGCTAAAGAGAGCAGAAGAATTAACGGTCAGTTCCTCCATTCCAGGTACCTGTGGACTCCAAGAGCAAAGAAAGAAACTTGTGGGAGGAGCTTGGGGAACAGGACTTAGGGTTTCATTGTAGAAGTGACTTTGGTGTAGTGAAAGGGCTCTTCCTGGCATGCACTGGAGCTGAGGTGCATCATGGGATGCTCACTGTGGGGAGAATGTATGGAGCCCAGAAGGCTGGACGGTGACCCAGGCTTAGGATGGTCGTCAGGAGTGTGTTGTGAGAGCATCATTGGGAACACTGCCTCTCATGTCATGTGTCCTGAGGGTTTGAATCCTGGTTCTTGTGCTTCACTGCAAGTGTTTAGTCCACAGAGCCATCTCCCCAACCTCTGAAATCCTGTTAACACTCTTAAAAGCATAAGAATGATCCTATGGGATGTGGAGGCCCACAGAGGCTCCCCAGTGAGACCTTACTCGAGGTCAGAAAATCTGAGCTTGCTTTACCCAGCAGGGCTGCATAATGGGATGATTTGGCCATGAGCCTGTTTATCAGGTGTTTTGAAGGGTCTACACTTGGCTGTACATTGTGCTTTGATCTTGAAAGGGGGTGGTCTTTTGCCCCGCCCCTTGGCATTGTATAAAGAGCCCTTTGGAATAAACGTCAAGGCAACTGAATATTGACCCAGGGCCCTCCCGAAGCTATCCTCTGTCTCTGTCTCCCTTATTATCTCCTTCTGTCTTTTTATCTAATACTTCCTTATTCCTCTCTCCAACCCGCAAGAACCCTTCAACAGGTCAGAGCTAGAGGGAGAGGCCATTAGGACCCTCTTATTAATAGATATTCATTCCCACAAATGTTTATCTGTCCATATACCTGAACTACACAACTACGAAGGTCTGTAGCATATATTTTACATATATGTAATACATATATATTACAGCAGGTGTGAAAACATAAATGGAGACTTCAAATGCAGCCAATGGGAGAAGAGCACATCATGGAACATGGAAGCCAGAGACATAGGTGGTTCTGATAGTGGGGAGGCACCTTGGAGACTCTCCCTCTTCCCATTCTTTCCCATGAACACACTCCAGGGAGACAACACTGTATTTTTATCCCCTCTTAACCAGAAAAAGTGGAGATAGTAACAATAATGGCAATGCCCATCGCACAGTGTGGTGAAATTAAATCATTTAATACATGAAAAATAGTTTAAGTAGTGCCTGGTGCAGAGTAAGCACCTAGTCAACATGAGCTATTGGCAGCGTCCTCCTTAACCAGTGCATGCCTGGAACCAAGGCTAGCACCAAACCTGTAGAATAGACACTATGACTTTCTTCATGTGTACGGATATAGGATAAATTTTAATCTATAAGTTAACACAGTAATATACTACCAATAATTTACTATAGATCCAAGCAACCTCAGAGAATGATTCTTTTTCTTGATTTCTCTTGGGCATACCCAAATACTACCATCACTACTCCTGATTTGAGACCCATTTTTTTTGCTATCATTTTTGGTGTTTTAAAGTTATTTTAAAGTTATAATATACATCATTTCCCTCTTCCCTTACCTCTCTCCAAACCTTCCCATGTACTCCCCCTTTTTCTCTCAAATTCATAGTCTATTTCTTTGTTTTATATATATGTATATATATATATGTGTGTGTGTATGCATATTTATGTACATATATCACTAAATATATCAACAGAATTTGCTCAATCCATATAATGTTACTTGTATGAGTTCAGAGTTGACCACTTGGTATTGAATAACCAATCAGGGAACTCTCCTCTGGGGGAAGGCTCTTGTCTGCAGACGGTGCCCTGTGAGATTTCCCCTTCCTTATCAGTCTGTCAACTGATGTTGTTCAGGTCACGTTTAGGAAGCCAGGTTGATGAGAGAGACTTCATGGGCGTAGCTTCTCTGACATTTCTGGGAAACTCAGTCCCACAGCAAACTCCCTATTCCTGTGGCTCTTACAATCTTTTTGCTCCCTCTTTGCCTATAACCCCTGAGCCTGAGGTGTGGGGGTTGTATAGCAGATGTATCAGCTGGGCATGAGCACCACATGATCATTGTTCTTTGCATATTGATCAGTTGAGTTTTCTGTAATGGTTTTGTTTTTTGAGAGAATCTCGCTATCTTGACTTGGCTAGCTGGGCACTCACTGTGCCCCCCAGGCTGGGCATGAATTGTGGCAATCCTCCTATGTTGGCCTCTCAGTGCTGAGATTACAAGTATGCACCACCACACCCAGATTTGGGACCATTATTAGGTAAAATAACCATTGCTTCAACAGAAGCACTCAGTTGAACTCATAACCTAGACTCTTACCTACTAAGTGCCTACCAGGCAGGAAGTGTCTCAGGGATGTTCCACCTCCTGGGCAGGATCCAGTGGGTTGAACAAGAACTCATTATGTAAGTCAGAAGTGAGCAATTTAGAACACATGAACTGTTCACTTCTGAAATTTTCAGAATATTTTCCAATCTTAAGTGATTAGGTAACTGAAACTTTAAAGAAGCGAAACTACTTCTTTAAGAAGGAGACTTTTTTTTTAATTAATTAATTTGTTTATCTTACATCCCGACTGCAGTTCCCCCTCCCTCCTCTCCTCCTGGTCCCTACCCCCCACCCCGAGACTGCTATATTTTAATATTGGTTGTTTTGTTAACTTCTTACTAAGCCAAGAATAATTTTAAGTTTTAGCACAGGTATGCTTATGGAAAAAATATATGGTTTGGTATTATCTTTAGCTGTAGACAGTCACTGGGGATCTTAGAATGCATCCCTGTCAGACAAGAGGGGACCTGATGTCAGCCATTATGGTGCACACCTAGAATGCCAGGAGTAGGAAACTGCAGCAGGAGGAATATGCATTTGAGGTCAGCTCGGGCAGCATAGCAAGATCCTGCCTTAAAACAAACAAAAACAAAACAAAGGAAGGCTATATTATTATCCCAGGAGGAAGTAGGAAGCAGGTCTGTTCACTCAAGCCGTCAGCCTCAAATCACAAATGGCCCCATGTCTGATTAGCATAGTCTAAAAATTGAAATATTTTTTTAAATTTGTGTATATATAAGTGTGTGGGTTTCTGGGTGTGTGAGGGGGTATGTGGATGGTTGCATGTGAGTGTTGTGCCCAAGAAAGCAAGATGAAGAAGGTGTTAGATCTGGAGCTAGAGTTACAGGGGATTGTGAGCCACCACACTTGGGTGTTGGGAACTAAACTCATGTTCTCTGTACTCATAACCATCGAGGCATGGGCTCCCAGGCCCAGCATAGAAACAAACAAAAAAAAATCTTACAAAATAGTAATTGCATCATGATTCTGACATTTTTTGAAAAGTGTGCATTAATGAAGATTTGTGGGTGATGTAGCTGTGTTCACACCCTACCCTCCATCTTTGGCGACGAAGCCTTTGACGGAATCATTAAGCTGAAAGTGGGATCCAAGATGGACTCTGCTCCAGTCTGACCGATCTGAACGACGGTCTTCTAGGACGAGGAGTAGAGAAAAGAGCCTGTGAGTATCAGCGAGGTGATGTCACCTGCAAGTGAAGAACAAAAGCCTCAAGACAAACCACATCTACAAACCCCACCGATACCTTGACTTAGCATCCTGAACTATGGAAAAATTTATTTCTGTTGCTTGTGTTTTCTGGTTGGGGGTACTTTGTTATTCTTGGTGTAGAGGAATCTTCAGCAGACTCAATTTACAAACTTTATTCAATGAAAAATTTGTGGCTAAAAAGATAAAACTGGCTCTCTGGCTATAGAAGTTTTCATGAAAAATTAGAAGACAAAGGAACAGGTCAGGCTAAGTTGGGGAGCATATCTAGATCACTCTAACAGGATTTTACTAGAAATTGCACAGGGCTTTTAAAATGTATTATATTTTAAAAAAATATGCTCTGTTTTTACCTAAAAAAATAATGGAGTCCTTGTCATATCTACAAAGTTGACTTTTCTTATAGAAATTTTCCAGGATCCTATGGGAGCCCTGGGTATCTGGAGTGTGTCCCTGGGGTGAATTAACGCTGTTATGGATTACAGCCAATGTTTCTTAGGCCAGTGACCAAATGGCTGACCCTCATGCTCATCTCAGGAGCAATTCCTGGCTGCTCTTCACGGCTTGCCCCATCTCTGACCAATTTGATGCATCCTACATACACGCCAACACCCCAGGTCAGCGGAAAGACAGAAATCAGATTACTGTAGTCTGGTCTGTGTATGTGTGTCTGCGGACATGTGTTCTCACTGGTGTGTGTATGTGTGGAGGCCAGAGGTCACAGTCTGAATGTCATCTGTTGCTTTTCAGCTTGGTTTTTGAAACAAGGGCTCTCACTGAACCTATGACTTGCTTTTTTCTTTTCTTTTCTTTTCTTTTCTTTCTTTCTTTCTTTTTTTTGGGGGGGAGGGGGCTAAGCTGACCAGTGAGTTCCAAGAACCTTCCTGTCTCTGCCTCCCAATTACAAATGTATAGAACCACACCCGGCTTTTACATGGGCATTGGGGATCTGCATTCTCATGCTTGTACAGCAAAAACTTTACCCATTAAGCCTTCTCATAACTTCATATAACTCACACCTGGCTGACCTGTCAGAGGCCAAAAGAGGAGGGTCTTAGGCTTGTGCACCAGCTCTTATGAACATGAACAATTATGAACATGAGCAATTATCTAATCCCCTTTCATCAGTTTCTGTGTCTATAAAAAATGTTAAATCACATAGTCTAATTTATGGGACCGTGGTTGAAGATGAACTAAGATAATGTTTGTAAATGCAGCTAGGATTTTAGTAAACATTAACTTCAATTTGCTGAGCAGAAATCTTTAAAGCAGTTTTAAAACATAATCATGATGTAGGTGAAGCAAAAGGAACAGGTGAGATGTGGTGAACAGGGAGATGGTCCCTAGCACAACCAGGTACTCAGTGAAGTTCTATTGAGTAATGTCAGTGTATAAAAAACAGCTCTCTCCCAACTAGAAACACAGCAGCTGTATTATTGAATAAGCATTGAAACAGAATATGATGTACACTGAAGAGCTTCAGAATATGCTGCTCCAACACTCACCTCTGTGGGGCAAGGATGACTTGAAGCTCCTAGGTACTTGAGAGACAGCGGGCACAGGAAAAGCTTCCTAGCACCCTTTCCCTAACAGGGAGGGCAGACTGATGCTCAGCAGTGGGTAGAGTGAAATGTTTAAAGATGGGAGAAATAAAATACCAACTCTACTTTAAAAAACAAAATATTCTGAACCAAATATAAGTACCTATGACCCCAAAACATGGATTCTGTCTGCTCACATCTTAATGACAGGAGGTGGCTTTGAACATTGATGCAACTGGCCCATTGGTCAGTCTTTCACTTCACTTTGTACCTCCTTGCAGGAGCTAGAAGACAATCCCAGTCTCTCTCTCTGTGTCCACATAGCTCTTGTATGAAAGGATGATCTGGCTGTAAGTTCTGTCACCCCAGTGATTGCCAGAGTTGATTGGGCTTAGATCCCCTTTCTCCCTCCTACATCGTGAGTGTCCCCTCTGAAGCTGTACACTCAGATGAAGAGAACAATCTTCTCTGATAAGGAAGACCATTCTTCTTGCCGCACACTCCTCCTTCAATCTCCAGAGCAGCTCTCAGGAAGGTGCCTCTGTGAACTGAAAGCATTCTTCCTACCAGCTAGCTTTCATAGTCCCAGAAAATGCTATGCCAGTGACTGAGAAGGAAAGACATCAACAATTGCACCAGCTGTAAACCCTATGAACTATGAGACCAGTTTACCAGATAAGATGTGCCCGTTTGTGTAAGAGTGGCGTTGCTGTTATGGGAGTAACCAACCATTCTCTAATTGGATTGGAGGCCCGCTCCCAGGATGAAATTCATGCTTGGTACTGTAAATCTTGTCAAAAACCTGTGGCCGGAGAGAGCATCGGTCCTGGGGGGACTGAATACTGTAATTAAGCTAAATAGTCATAGCATCAAGTTACCTTTTAAATGTTTACATTTGCACCCATAGACAAACGCTACTTTCAGACTTAATCAGAGAGTCCTCACTTTCCAGTGAATGATGATAAATGCAGAAACCTATAACTACACACGGTGCTGATAAAGAGTGACAAATGTGTGCTCCTCCTTAAACCCGATATTTATGCCACCTCTGCTGATGCTCTAGAGACACTGCAAAAGAAGGGAGAGAGAAAAAAAAGTAAGAGCAAGCCAGACTATAGGCCTGAAAAACGCCATCTTCTGGGCAAGACCCAGCCGCTGCAATTATGAACTCATAGCCTCTGCAGGTACCTGCACAGAATGGACCAATCAACAGTCAGACATGGATTAAGGAGGGTCTCTAGGGGCCCTGCCCCTCGCTGATGAACTATTTCCTATTCATAGACTCAGGAACAGGAAGAATTGCTGTCTTCACTTGTGTACCCACGGGGAGCCCCATCAGTCCAGTGGTCACACAGAAGAATCACAAAACCACACTGAAAATCATGACACAGAAACAGGACTGGGAGGGGCTGGGGAGGGCTGGGATGGAGGGAGGAAAGGAGGGGAGAAGGAAGGAGTAAACAGAACGCATTATACACTTGTGTGAACTGTCAAGCAACAAACTAAATTTTTAAAAAAGGTGCCTGCTGGGCCCTTAAAGAAAACCTCCTTAATTGTAAGACTGCCTTATTAGTCATGATAAAGATGTGTGTGCATTTGAGAAGGACAGAGAGAAGGATCCTGAAACAATAGGGAGCACATCAGAAATAACTATGTCATAGATAACTAAGCCTCTTATTTTAAATTCATACATACCTGTCTTAGGTAGAGTTTCTATTTCTGTAATAAACACCATGACCAAAAGCAACTTGGGGAGGAAAAGGGTTTATTTCAGCTTACAGTTGTAGCCCATCATGAAAGGAAGTCAGGGCAGGAACTCCAAGCAGGAACCTAGAGGTAGGAACTGAACCAGGAGCTGTGAAGGAGCAATGTTGACTGGCTTGTTGTCATGGCTTTTCCAGCCTGCTTTCTCATACAAGCCATGACCACCTTCCCAGGGGTAGTACTGCCCGCAGTGGGATGGACTCCCTCCCAGCATCGATCCTTAATCCAGAAAATGTCCCATAGATTTGCCTACTGGCCAGTCTAATGGAGGACTTACTCAGTTGAGGTTCCCTCTTCTCAGATGACCCCAGCTTTTATCAATTTGATAAAATCGAACCACCATACCATCCTTACAACCTACAATTCAACCTGCAATAATGAAACACTTAAAACAGCCAAAAATGGAGCAGGGGATTAGCTCAGTCGGTAGAATGTTCAGCTAGTACATACAAAGCCCTGAGTTTGACCCCAGGCACCATATGACCTGGATGTGGTATTTGTGCATCTGTAAACCCAGCACTCGGGAGGTGGAGGCAGGGGGATTGGAAGTTCAAGGTCATCATCTCTCAGCTACGTAGTGAGTTAAAGGCTAGCCTGGGATACAGAAACCCTGTCTTAAGTAAAAGTTATGAAGACCTTACTAATGAACAAAGTAGGTAGCATCCCATAATTACCTGTGTGACAGATGAGGACACTTAAGGCAAGAGACAAATTGTTTTGTTTGTCTAGGGTGGTAACAGAGGTGGAACTTGAATTTAAACCAAATCCCTCTTGATAAAGAGTTGCTAAACAGACTGACATATGGATGGGTGAGCTCTGGGAAGCAAACTGTTTTTCGAACTGTAATTGTGTGGTAGTTTGAATGTATTTGGCCTCCATGAGCTCATAGGGAGTGGCACTCTTAGGAGGTGTGGCATTGTTGGAAGAAGTGTGGTCTTGTTGGAGGAGGCTGGATGACACACACCCTTAATCCAGACCTTGAGGCTGGAGGGCACACTTTTAATCTGGACCACACTTTCTGTTGGAACTGTGTCACTGTGGGGGCGGGCTTTGAGGTCTTTATCTCAAACTTCACTCAGTGTGAGTCACTCCAGGGTGAGTGGACTTCCTGTTGCCTCTGAGTCAAGATACATGACTCTCAGCTCCAGCATCACATCTGCCCGCATGCTGCCATGCTTCCCCACCACGATGGACTAAACCTCTGAACTGTAAATGAGGCTCCTCAATTGAATGTTTCCATTATAAGAGTTGTTGTGGTCATGGTAACTCCTCACAGCAAACCCTAACTAAGACAAATTGAATTTGAAAAGCAGATACAGAGGGCTATGGGATGTCCACCAGGGACTGTACCCACCTGAAGATGAATATTCTTCTGTTCCAAGTTCAATGAGGACATCCCTTTCTTTGTGTCCTTTTTTTTTTTTTTTACTCCAGTGTCTGGATTTGGTATTCATCTCCATATTCCAGTGTTTGATGGGAAAATCAAGATGGTTGCTGACTCTGGTCATTGCCACACTCACATGCTCTTGGCTTCTTTTTTCTGTCTCCATCCTTTGCCATTTGAGAGGAACAAGCTCAGCCCAATTCCCCAGCTGTCAACAAACACATCACAAATCTGCTGGTTTCTGCCATTTCCAAGATAGATGTTTCAGTTTCAGTGGCTCCTTTTCCTTTAAATTCTTCTCTTTGTAAAAAAATCATGTCAGGGGATCCATTTAAAGAAGAAATTTCTTCATTCTCTTTTCTCAGAAACATGGCTTCTCATTTGGGGAATGTAACTTAAACATGTTTTTAATGTTGTTTAATTTTCCCCTGCCCAAAGAACATACTATTTGATGAATAGCAACAAAACTTAAAATGTGTGTTTCATCCTGCTTCTGGTCTGGCATTTCTATTCCCATCTACCTGATTCATGGTATTATGAAAGCTTTGTAAAAGAATGTGTGTAAAAGACCACATATCAAAATGATTCTGTGTGGCCCTGAACACACAAACATTGCAGTTGCTTGCCACTGACAATACAGTGGTCTCCATCCATCTGTTCTGCTCAAGTCTTTACAGTACTGGTGCTTACAGTATTCATGTGCTTTGCCCATGCTAGACAAGCCTTCTACCTCAGAGCTGGAGTCACTTCTACTCTATGAGAACAGTGAATCGGGAACATCTTAGAAAGATGAGATGGAGAATGAAGTGATGAGCCTCTCCCTGAAGAAGACTATCATGGCAGCCTGTGCTAGCTGGTTTAGAAGCCAGCACACATGGAAGCAGTTTATTGGCAAGGTAAACTGTTGTCTACTCCTGCCAATGGCAATACTGAAGCTCTAAACTTAGTGCTGTGAACATGACTAACTAGAATGAGGATCACCAAAGGCTTAACCAGGTTAGTATGAGGTCATTAGAGTAGATCTTAATCCATCCTGACAGGAATCCTTACAACAAGAAGAAATCTGAACACATGGAGATGGGAGAGGGAGGGGCGCTGTCCCTGCCGGCTTTCTGGATAGCAGGGAAACAGTCCACAAAGAGATGAGAATAAAACTAAGGAAACTCCACTTAGCCCAACTTAGGTACCAGTACTGAGCCAATACTTTGAGAGTCTGATGCCAGTTCACATATTTTTTTTTTGTTTTGTCATATATAAGTACAGTACAATTTGAAAAAAAGTTTCCTGATAACAATTAACTCAGTCTGGAACACACAACAAAGCTTAAGACGTGTTTACAGTGAAGCTCTCTACAGAGTCCAGATGACTTCTTCCATAAAGATGGGTTCTGTTGACTCAGAAACAGTGCTCAAGATAAGGGTCTAGGGAGAATGACCGAGGTAAACACAAGTGTCTGGGGAGTCTGGATTTGGCCTAACTCTAAGACAACAGAGAAATCCCTTAGACTGTTGTAAAGTACACATTATATCACTTGTAAGGATGGACTTTATGGACTGAGAAGCAATGTTCAAGGTTTTAAGTGGGGAAAAGTCTGGGATAAACAAACATAATATTCTGGGGGATATGGGTGGAGCCTGGATGGACAGGCAGAGAAGGGTCACCAGGTTGTGAACTGTATTTTCTCCAGAATTCCAGGAGAACAGCCAAATATCTTCTCCCTTTGAGGATATAAACTGGGTTTTTAATTTTCCCTGGCCTCTCCAGGACTTCTCTGTAGTCACAAGGACCTTTTGCCCTCTGCAAGAATGGAGACAGAGACAGTCAAGGGAAGTGGGAGTGTCATGAGCTGCAGGAGGTGTAATAGAAAGAACTTAAGGACATTTATTTAGGGTCACAGCTTCAGAGATTTCAGTCTACCATGTTGAGGAGGGCATGAGGCAAGCTCCGTCCATGGCAGTGGGAGTGTGCAGTGGCGGCTTCATCGCATGCATTGAACTAGGAACCAGAGGGAATAGCCTAGAACCAGAGGGAATAGCCTAGAACCAGAGGGAATAGCCTAGAACCAGAGGGAATAGCCTAGAACCAGAGGGAATAGCCTAGAACCAGAAGTGAGTACATCTTCCAAGGTCCAGCCTTAGAGTTCTGCCTCTACCAGCGAGGTCACAGTTCCTAAAGGCTCCACAGCCTTCAAATAGCACCACGAGCTGGTGACCAGGTGTTCAAAACACGAACTCACTGCAGATATTTTATACTCAAACTATAACAGGAAGCAAGGGGAGGTCTTTTCCGAAGATTCCAGAGGAACCACAGTTCTGCCAACACCTTGAGTTTGCACATGGTCTGTGCTATGACTACAGCATACCCAAGGCTGGGTAGAGAACAAATACTGTTTTGTCACACTTCTGGAGGGGAGAAAGTTTGAGACAAGGCATGGGCACTGTGCTCTGGTGATTCGTTGCTGTGCATTCACATGGCAGGAGGCAGGAAGCCGAGAGTCCCAAATGATCCTATTCACTGGGGCTCTGCCCTCATGACCTCCTAAAGTCCCCCTAGTACTGCTGCACCACTGTGTAAGCTTCAACATAAGAATTTTGGAGGGGACAGAAGCTTTCAACCACAGCAGGACATGTACAAGATGACAGTGTAAGGTCTGGATTATATATACATTCCTGATTAGTTATAGCAAGGTCTGGGGTATATATACATTCCTGATTAGTTATAACAAGGCCTTGGTTGTATGTACATTCCTGATTAGTTATAAATCAACTTTATTTTCTTTCTGCCACTGTCCTCTGTACTCATAATTACACTTCATCCTCATACCAGGCTGAGACATGAGCTTTTCTGGTCGTTCTGAGATATTACAAGTTTAACTCTACCTAAAATCAAAACTTCAACCCCCATCTCATGTAAAGTCCCTTGTTTTCTGGTTCTAGGTTAACTCTACCTCATGAACCTGAAGAGGTGAAAGACAGCAGAACTATGCTTCACAAGTCCCCCCAGGCCAGAGCATCTTTCCCTTCCTTCTGTATCATACATACAACCTATGGAGAGCAATGAGAAACTGGAGGCCCCGGATGACAGGTGCACTTGTTACAACATAAACATTCCAAGTCACCTTGCTCTTTAGTGAGGCACAGAATAGAGTCACTCAAATTAATGGATCCAGCCTGAAGGCCCTGGTCTGTGGAGCTTTTTGTACTCCAGTGTAGCTCGGCATGGAGACCCACTCACCTCAGTGATGCACTGTTGGCACTACCCTGGTTTGCTCTCTGTTGCTGAGATACAACACTTACCTGAACCAGCTTGGAAGAGGCAAGGGTTTATTTCAGCTTACAGCTTACAATCCATCATTGAGAGAAGTCAGGGCAGGAACCTGGAGACAGGAACTGAAGCAGAGTTCATGAAGGAACACTGCTTGCTTTCTTATACAACATAGGACCAGCTGCCCAGAGGTAGCAATGCACACAATAGATGAGGCCCTCCAGGATTAATAATTAATCAAGAGAATGTCCCACAGACATGCCCACAGGCCAGTCTTGTATAGGCAGTTCCTCACCGAAACTTCCCCTTCCTAGGTGACTCTAGCTTGTGTCAAGCTGACAAAAACCGACCTCCACACGTGTCTAATTTCTGTAGTCACTTACCACCTTACAGGAAGCCACAAGAGGCATTATTCAGCCTTCTATGGAGATAGCTTTTGTGTTTTTAAAATCTATGTTTTCAGGAATTAAGAAAAAGGAGAGGTTGAAGAAGTGAATCATGGGGAATAGTTAGACAGTGAAACCATACTGTGGGATACTATAATAATAATAGACATATGTCATCACATATTTTTCTAAATACATGTTCAACACCAAGAGTGGACCCTTGCTGCTTGGATTCTAACGGCTCCCTCAGGGGAGGGGTGAGAAGGCATGGCATCAACGACACAGACATTGAGAGTCCATTGAAGGCAAATAATGAACTCATTTATTTAATAACAGGGAAGGCCTTATATACCCTCCTCCCAGCACCCAGTCTGTGTGGTTGTCCCTCATTGGCTGGGCATGATCAGGAACTCTGACAGCTCCTGTTGCTAGGCCCTCAGGCAGACTCCAGGTTGGCTCTTAAGGAGTACGTTATGTGCATGCCTTGGCTACTGATCTGAGCCAAATTCCTCGACCCTATGGGCCTGTCCTACTACAGACCCAAATGTGGATCTCAACCTTAATGAACTTAATAATAAATATATTGCATATAGTATACACCAAGTGTTTTTTATGTAAGCCTGTAACGGCAAGCAGTATCTCAATATGGAATACCTAGGCATAATCAATTCAACATGCTAAAGCAAGGCGTCAATGACAGGAAATACTCTATGAAACAGGGGCAGATGAACCCTCTGTACTTTCTGTAAAACTAAAACTACTCAAGCAAATAGGTGTCTAGGCTAGTGTGGTGGTACATAACTGTAATCCCAGCATTCAGCTGGAGTAAGAGTATTATGAGTGTCTGGCCAGCCTGAACTACACAGAGAGAATCCGCCTAAATAAAAAAATAGATGGTTGAAGTATCACACACCTTTCAACCCCAGTGCTCAGAGGCTGTGGGAAAATGATTGTGAATTTGAGACTATCCTGGGTTATATACAAGAGTATTTCAGAAAAAAAAAAGTAAAATAAAAAAATTTAAGAAAATAGAGAATGTGTATGTATACTGCCTCAGTAAAGTTAAGCCCAACATTTTAATATGGATTTTAATAACTATAATGTATGGGACATTATTTTTTTCTAGGACTCTTAGTTCATGTGACTCAATGGGTAGTCCTCTTGTGAACATGTGCACAGATGTACTGTGATTGAATAGAGACCCACACTATAGAAGAAAATGGTTCATCAGTGTTTGGTACTCACTTCATAGTGCCAAGGATCTCACCAATCTCTCTCTTTCCCAGGGACAATACCCTACCTTCACACCTCCTTATACTGGTAAGGAAGCATGGGCTTCCCTCGTTTGTGTCCAAAACTTGGTCTCTCTGGGGCTTTGCCCTTTTCTAATGCGTGAAAGAAGTTCGGTATTGTCTAGTTCTCATAAAAACAGTCTGCTCCCGCCCCTAAGGTGCATTTGTGCTGGATGGAGAGGCTGTAATTGTGCACATCCTCACACGGCCACAGCTGGGGAGAGTGCCCGAGCTGAGAGTAATCACTTCTCAAAGGGAACATTTGCTTTAATGGCTTCACAGGAAGCCAGGAGCCTGGACCTTGGAGAGGGGTTGGGAAGAATGTGGCAGTACAGTCAATGCAGACACATTGTTCCTTAGCTTCCAGCCCTACACACAGGCTCCCCCAAGGCATCCAATCTGCCTAAGTGAAACTGTCAGGGGCCAAAAGCCCAGCCATTCTCTCTGTACAAGTAGACAGCAGGCCAGAGACGGCCTCCAGGGGCTGCAGCTGGAAGGGAGGTGAGAGGTCCTTTCAAGGTTTGTGTGTTGCACTGAGCCTTTGCCCAGCTCCTGGGCTGCTCTTCCAAGATGGCTTAGCCAGCCTGGCTCTCCTCCTGTCCCCACAACCATCACCAGGTAAAATCTGCCCTCTAAATCCTAGCTTTCCTTTCCTCTTGCCCTTTCTACCGTCTTTCCCCAGCGTTCTGATTCAGCAGGTGAGGTTTATCATTTGGTACATGCAGGCAAGTCCATCTCATCTGACTGACAAGGACTAGCCTGGGGTGCAGAAACGGCCCTCAGCAAGTGTGCATTTCCTTGACCAACACCGCTGCTGCCTCTGCACTTAGAGCGATAGACAACAGTGGATTAAAAAAAAAACTCTTACCCCCACGAGGCCCACAGTCCAGCAGAGAGGGACAAGAAGGGCTGCTTTCTCTGATTTCCTCAAGACTGAGGTCCCCCTGCATGAAACTGTAGCAATCTCCTTGAGAATGCAAGTTCACTGTCAACCTCTTGACTCGTTTCCATCGTACACTTAGAACTGGGGAAGGAAGAGGCCAGAGAGTGTGTCTGAGAGGGGGCGTATCAACCTCTTTCCTGCAATCTTCAGGGGGCCAGGAAACCAGAAGCAAGGGTACTAACCGGATGTCAACCCATCCTCACCCCTACTCTTCCCGACTCCCAACCTGTGGCAGGGAAGAGGAGAAATAGGGATACGTGTTAGGGAAGCTCCTGGTGTGGGATTTGCATGAGCCACAGAGCAAAGACTAACTGATACGCTGCAAAGGGAAGAGAGCTAGCAAATCCGTTCCGCTCACTTCCCTGTGCTTCAGGCTGTGGTGACCAGGAGGAGCTGGCATCAGGAGCCCAGAGCTCCAACATACACAGTCAAAAAGGCTTTGATCGTTTCCGACAGACAAGTGAATCTCCCTCAGCTGGGCAAACTCCCTGTAAGGAAGTGAAATGCTTGTATATTGACACAGCAGCTTCCTTCTTGGGTGCTAAACATGCCGTGTGCATCACTGTGGAAGAAGAAGATGTGCATGTGACCATGTGACGCTCTCTTTATCAAATGAGGTCTTCATTGTTTTGTCTCGGTAAGTGTAATAAATAGTGTTACAGACTCATTTATACACTCCATTCTTCAACCTGTTCAGGTATGGTATTAAACTTTGACTATTGGATTTTCTAGAGTTTCTCCGGAAACAAAAATATTTAATCAATAGAGAGCAAAGGCAGGCAAGGTCATGTTAACACAGGACATTCAAAGGTATGTTCTCAAAAAGATGGGTTTGGGGCCTCATGATGGGTAATGAGGAAAACACCACAGTTCTTGTCATGTCTCTTGACTTCCATGGGCTACCCCACCCTTAGCTAGGATGTTGCTAGAGAAAGAGACAAGCAGCAATAGTATCAGCAGACTACTGTTACTTACATAATCACACTGGAGTTTCCAGAACCCAGTGAGGTCAATGTAAGGAGCCTGAGTTATAAATGAGGAAACTGAGTCTCATGGAAACAGAATGACTCCCTTAAAATCACACAGGTTGTAATGATGGAGCCAGGACTGTTCCAAGGTCTTCTAGTGCTTAGACTATGCTGTCAAAATTGGTTTCTTGTATATGCCAGAAAGAATATACTATATTACACGAATGTATTCTATGGTAACCCAAAGGGACTAGACCAAAGGGGAGGATGTTTGTAACTATTTTAGAATGGAAAAAATCTATGTTTAAAAAAAAATTTTGACGTAGATGACTCTAATAAAAGGTGGTAAATAAAGTACAGGGAGACAGAGTCAAGGACAGATCAGCATTACATATTTAGAGTGATATTAGTTAAGCCAACTTTTATAAACAGACAACCAGGAAAGTAAAAAGAGCATCAGAAATCGATAGCACAATTTTAGCGTTCGCTACATTTAAGTGAGGAGCTCTGACTCATTCAACATGTGATGTCAGCCCAAGCAGGTTACAAGGGGCAAAAATATATTTGGGGGGAAAGTTGGAAAAGGGATGATGAATTTAACTATGCCACAGCTTGTAATTCATCCTGCAAAATATATATGGAAGAAATCACGAAGGCCCTTCCTGGAAGCGTGAGGACTCTGTGTGCACTCTTCAGTCTGGGGAGCTGACAGGGCACATATTGGCCAGGGCAGGATGTGAAGGTCATGTGCCAATTTAGAGTGACTGACAATACATGGAAGCCGAAGATTGTGAAGTCCTCAGGCTAAGAGAAAACCTTAGGAACTCCAATGTGACACTCTGAGGAGGCTTGGGGCCTTTGGTCCCTAGGCACAGAAAGGGATAAGATCAACCAACAGAAAGGGAGGGCTCCTACTGATTCTTGCTGGTCCAGTCTTCCCTTTTCTCTGTTCTCTGAGAATATTTTCCATCACATTAATCTCAGTTACACACTGTGTCAACATCTGCTGTCTTCGGGTCCCCTCTTTATCTCTCCTCATCGTTTATCGTCTTAACATCCATGACAAGACTCATGTGGTGGTGTTTGGAGAGGCAGGGCTATTGTCTCACATAGCTGATGGTGCTGTTTTCCTCTGAGTGGCACAGTTTGACCAGGGACGCAGCAAGCAATTGGAGCAGGCGTTGTTCTTCTCTGTTTGCGTTTGTGGTCCTTACTGGACGCTTCGTCCAGGAACATTTACAAGTTCTGTCCTCAATTATAAAAATTTAAGTTACAAAATTTACTTTTCTGAATGTTGTTTTCTTCCGGCAGAATTGAATGTCATTTGGACTCCAATGGAGCAGACAGAGAAGATGAATCTGAAGGTGAGCCTGCTCAGTTTATAGAGGAATTTCTTGAGGCTGCATCTTTCTTTTTATTTAAGTCTTAATATATTTATTCTATCTATTTCAAGTCAGATGGGAAGCTGACAACCACCAATGTATCCCTACCTCTACCTCAAACCATCAGCCTGGGGGAAAATATGTCACAGCTTAGCTCATGTCTTACCACATCTTTCTCAAAGTGTATACACAAGAACACACAACAACAACAACAACAACAACAACAACATAGAAGTAGCAAAGCTTGAGTCTGGCCTCTTCTAGGAGCCTTTCCAACCTTCTTGTTTTTAATCCTTTTATCCTATACATTTCCTTGATGCTCAGAATTTCTCAGATAGCTGTTATCCAACCTGCTGGGGGAAAGAAAGAAGAAGGAGGAGGAGAGACTGGCAAGGAGACAGACTCTCAGATGAAAGTGCCCTCTACTTCCTTCAGCAACTGGGCAAATAAACATGAGCTGCTGCTGAATTGCTTTCTGGTCTGGGCCTATGGAAGGCAGGAGGATTGACAATTGAGAGACCCGCACAGAACCTGGTATAAAAATGGGAGACTTCTGGACCAAACAGCAGAAGGCAGAGAGAGGATGGTTGGTCTAGTTTATTCAGTGGTTCTAGAATGTTCAGTGACAGTGAGTGGATAATTCAGGGCTCTTCTCCTCCTCCATCTCCTGCTGAGGCTGGTGCCAGGGCTCATTAGCACGTCCACTAGAGGCGAGCCCTTGCTAGGAGAAGAGGTGACAGCAGTCGATTTCGCCACTCATTAGCAGCTCTGGACAGGCAGTGGTGGGAAAATTGAAGCTATTGGCAAAGAGAGTCTGCTGCTCTGAGGACGCAGCCAGCCCTTCTAGTTCTTTCTCCACAAGTCCCTCACTCAGAGGTGACTGCCGGTCTCAGAACAATGAGCAGGCGGGACAATGCTGTTTTCTTTCAACAATTAAGTCTCTATGCAATTCTGTAGGGGGAAAACAATAGTCAGAGAGGTAGGATTTGTAACCAAAACCATTCTAATCTCTGAATTTCAGAAAAAAATAAAACAACAAATAAAGTTTGTATGTTTAAGATAATATTGTATAAATTTATACCAAATTTACATATATTTATAGTAAAAAGTATTTGTTTACTTAAAATTTAAAATGCAGCTGGGTGTCCTGTGTTTTACAACTTTGTACTTAGAGAGCCAATCAGCTGCCCCAAGGTGACGTTAATTAGAATACAATTAAATGGAATTAGCATGTAAATTAGAGCAGATGTTTGTTAGCATTTGAACTTCCCAAACGCTGACTAGGTAGATGCTGCTCTATATTATTTATAACAAGATAATAACTTGCCCTGTAACTCACCGGACATTGCTTTATGTCTTTTAGGTACTCAAGCAGTAGAGGAATGATGAGCAGGGATAGACAGAAGGCAGTCCTTGATTGTCATTAAACTCAACACTGGGGAATAGGAAGCCTTATTTTGGGTCTGTCCTTCTGTGTGTATTTTTCCTTGTCTCCGAGGATCACAATTCTGCCACTGTGCACCTGTACCAATTAGTGCTAACGTGTTTGTGGAATGTGGATGTGTGTTTTAAAAAGGAACAAAGAAGGATAATTAGAAACCAGTGAAATTAATACCAACCAGCAAGAGAGGTGGAGGTGAAAAGTACAGGACAGATTCAAACTTCTCAGGTCATAATATTTCATCTAATTTTTGATTTTTTGAAATGTTCTAATAGTTTGTTTATTTGTAAATGTGCGTATGGATGTTGTGGAAAGTTGAATTTAAACAAAAGCAAACAACCGAGTTTCAAAAGAATAATAATCACACTGAGGGAAAATTAAAGACAAAGTCCAGTTAATTTTTAATGCATTACTTTAACTCTTTTATGCCCTTTATATAGGGAGACCAATACAACTTATTAATTCTTACAAATACTTAAATAGTGTGCCACCTTTTTATATATACATATTTTCAACATCTTAATGTCTTATTATGCCACTCTCAAACTGAAAAAACATTCAATCACTATTTCTGTAAAATTATGTGTCTTTTACCATGTCGTAAACTTAGCAATGATAATGAATTGCCTTATTATTTATTCTCTAATTTTATAAAAATTCCTTGAGGTCTCAGTCTAATGAACACTCAGTAAAATAAATGTTGAATCATTTTAAAACATGTTTTCAAAAAAGGTGTACAAAGAGATCCTTTTTCTTTTCTTTTCTTTTCTTTAAATTGGTGGGGATAGAACCCAGGGCTTTGCACATGCTAGGAACGTGCTCTACCACTGAGATGTATCCCCATCCCCTATTTTCTTTGAAGTAGGGTCTGACTATGTAGCTCAAGCTAGACTTGAACTTGTAATCCTCCTCCCTCAGCCTCCTGAGCACCAGGTTTATAGAGAGCCACCACCCTGTCTAGCCACAAACAAAAACTGAAGCCTAACTTAAATTAGAGCATGTGGTTTGGGTCTGAGTTGAGTGTGTCTCCCGAAGGTTCATGTCTTGCAAATTAGTCCTCGTGTGGTAGTGTTCAGGAGATGAAAGCGGGGCATCATGTGTGGTGATTAAGTCATGGAAGAAATCACCTCAGAAGGAACTGTCACTTGTCCCCATGAGAGTGAAGTGCACAGAAAGAGCAAGCCTGCCTCCTGACTCTCCCTGGCTTCCTGTCTCTCCAGGTCATCTTGTTCTCTCATACATGGTCACACCCACCATACTGCGATGTAGCCTCAGCCCTCACCAGAGCCAAGCAGATTTGTTGGCATCGTGCTCTCAAATCTCCACAATTATGAGCTAAATAAACTGCTTTTATAAAATACCCAGTCGCAAGCATTTTGCTCCAACTGCAGAGATTGGATTAATATACAATAGATGTGTTGCTGGAGTACTGGTATAGTGATTCTGGAATTATTCTGTACATTATTGTGGGACTGAGCACAGAAGGAAATGTTTTTATATTTTAAAGGAAAGATTCAGGATTCTCTAAGAGAGGAAGAAGACAAACAAGAATCAGGAAAGAAGTAAATGAATCCTGGGTTTAGTGGCCACTCTTGGCTCTGTCTGCTGACATAGCAATCACACTCCAGGATCCATGAACACAACTCTCACTCTCTCTATACCCTGGTTCTAGAATGAACTAGGACTTGGAGAAGTATCTGAGTCAATGGGTGTGCAGGGGCAGAGCTCAAGAATATCTCAGTTTTGAAATAAAGTGCCCTCAGAGGATGGGATTATATTTCAAGGATACAAGAAACACCCAGAAGAGATTCCATTGTCCAAATCTGTGACCACTTGGGCATTAGAATGAATCACAGTCCTGACAGGTTGCAAGGGAGGAAAGGTTTCTCACTGATTCATGCTGTACCATGAATGAATGAAGACATGGGGGAGCATTGTTCTTTAAACTAGAAAGCCAACTAACAAACATAGACTGGATGGGTTTGAAAACCCACATCTCCTAACCTCATAGTACTAACTCATCAGGATGAGACTCATCAGTGGATGCAAATCTCAGCGGATCTCCCCCACAGATGACTTATCAAAAGGAACAACCAACTGCCTTGTAGTGGAAGAGCTGGCTGATAACACTGTCACCAAGGAAACGCTGATGAGGACCAACCTTCTACGAAGAAATGACCGATGGCTTTGTGCTCTCTGATGAAACACTCTGAGGACATATCAGTCATGTTGAAATTCTGCTAAAAATGCATGGCCCAAATCAACCCCCTGGAAGCAGTCAAATCCAAACTGAAGAGCTCTTAGAAAACACCTGGCTTATCAAGATCCCCAATGTCATCAAGGACAGGACAACATAATTCTGAAAACTTTCCTGGATTAAGTAAGATGAGCAAAACACAACAAATTAAAATGAATAATCTTAAATTAGACCCTAGATTTGGGGGTAAACACCATGAGGAGTATGATGGGGACCACTGTGAAGGGTGACTATGAGACTGTATTTCATTATAGAGAGTAATATTACAGTTCCTAAGATTGGAAACCACACTGTGACTCTGAAAAGGACGTTCTTGAAGACACATGCTGACTGTTTAAGGATAAAGGGCATAACAGATGCAAGCCTCCTTTCATCTGGCTCAGCAGTGGTTAAAACAACTACATACAGATAGAAAATGGGTAGGAGCCAGACGATCACAAAGAGGTGTGCTAAAGCCGTGATTGGCAGGTCTAAGTGGAGTGATGGGATGAGTCACTGAATAACTTTTGCAGATTTCCTGTAGGTTTGAAATACTTCTCTAACCTGAGTTGGTTTTTTTTCTTCTTTTTTAGTTGTGATTCACTAATCTCTTCCCTGAAGAACTGAGGCCTAGAGGACTGGACATTTAACTAGAACTGGAGGTCTGAAATGGCCAAAACAAAGACTGGCTGTGGGTCACTGGGAGGCCGTGAGTAGGGTACTAGAAACCCTGATTCCAAGTTAGTGTCTTGGTGACCCTGTCCCTCCGATGAGTCATCCAGAGAAGCTGCAGGATCCCTGAGAAAAACGTTTTCCATGCAGTCGCTGAGCCAGAAATGGAGGGAGTCACCCTCAGCTCCCATCTCCTTCAGCGCCTCATCCAAACCTACAATTCCACTTTTAGCCCTAACTCAGTTCCATCCCTTCCCCAGTGCACATATTGTAAAGGTCCTTGTCACACCCTAGTGTGTCTCCTTTCTGCCTTTGGCGTCAATTCTCAAACCCATTCTTCTAACTGCGGAGTAGAACATGGCACGCAGTCGGGCTGCAGTACTGTGGCTCCTGCTCCAGCCCTCCCCCTGGGGTGGCATCTCCTGCCTCCTGGTGCTTTCTGATGCCATCTTTCTCACGCTGCTCCAACAATTCTGAGTTATGTTTAGTGTTCCAAACACATCATTGGAGTTTCTGAAAAGGTTCCAAAATGCCAGGCTTCTTTGCTTAGATTGGAACAATGTTGAAAATAAAGGGGTAAAGAGAGAACGACAGAGCTGGGATGTAGCTCAGTTGGTAGCAGCATGCTTATCTAGCGTGCACAAAGCCCTGGGTTTGAAGCCCAGCACCCAAGGAGCGGATGTGGTGACATGTGCCTATAATCGTGGCACTTGGGAGGGGCAGGCAGGAGATCAGGGTTCAAGGCTACATGAGGAGCTGAAGCCAGTCTGTGGTATAAGAGACTCTGTCTCAAAATAGGAGCGAGGGTTGGGGAGAGAATTATAAGATAGGAAGATAAGATAAGGGCAAGAATACTTACCACCACTCAGTGAGCCTAAGGTCTGGAAGCCTGCAGGCTGGAGCATTCTGGGCAAAGCATGTCCTCCATCTAAACCCCAGTGCCTCAGCAAATAAAGCCCCCACCTCCCAGGGGCCAGCAAATGAAAGGCAGAGGAGGGTTACCCTGCCTTTCAGGAAAATATCTATAAGCCACCATGATAGAGAGGTGCTTCCTCCCACACAGCCCAGGCCACAGCATGTCCCAAGAGCTGCAGAGAATTAGAAATTCCTATACATGTTATTTTCCACATGGTTCAATACAGCTAATAAGTTTCATTTTTTGCTTCCATTGTTTGTTTTTGGCTTTTGAGACAAGGTCCCTCTACAGAGCCCTGGTTGTCCTTGAACTCACTATGTAGACCAGGCCGGTCTTGAACTCACAGAGATGCTCCTACATCTGCCTTCTGAGTGCTGGGATCAAGGCTGTGCCAGCATGCCTGGCCTTCCTTTCTTAATGTATTTTAATACCGTTTTATACTGCTCTCCCAACATTCTCCCTCCTCCTCCTTCAGAACACCAGTTTCCTGAGCACACTGGGGTGGGCTGGGTAGCAACAGAAGTACCACCTGTTACCCTGGCTTTCTTTTCAGTCAGTAAACTCTCTCCAAGGCTACGGACCACGCGATTGGTGTTCACTTTATTTTGTTATTTCCCTCGTCTGCGGGATTGGCTTTTTGCTGTTTACTCTGACATGTTTTGTTTTGATTTTTGTGGTAAGCAGCAAACACTTGAGTTAGTCATTAAATACAAGATTCATGTGCATTGTGTGCATGTGGGGAGCGGGTTTCGGGCGGTCCTAGTATGTGGGCTTAGGGGAGGGACTTGTAGAATGATTCAGAAGCCTGCCCGCCTTTCCTCCCTCCCTCCCTCCCTCCCTCCCTCCCTCCCTCCCTCCCTTCCTTCCCTCCCTCCCTCCTACCCTCCCTCCCTCCCTCCCTCCTTCCCTCCCTCCCTTCTACCTTCCCTCCCTCCCTCCCTCCTTCCCTCCCTCCCTCTCTCCTTTTCTCCCCTTCAGAGCCCCCACCTGTCACACTCTGGATGACTTTTCTCAAGCACTATTCCCCTTCTCTGAGTGAATCCGGCAGCCTCCTGCCTGAGGGCTCTCCCTGCTACGGGGATCCCAGAGTGGGAATGAAGAGGTCTGGGTCATAGTTCACCGTCTCAGTCTTCACTCCCTGAGCAGCACTTTGCTCCCTGTGCTGTGCTGCAGTTTTTCTGGACACCGGTTAGAAGTAGCTCCTTCACTCCTGGGGATGGCAGGTGACCTAGGATCGACCTTCTCAAGCAGTTTCCATCAGACTTCTCACCCCCACCCCATTTTTTGGAGACAAGGTCTTGCTATGTATCAAATCTGGGATTCTGCCAGCTAAGGCACCGGGACTGGAGGCATGCACCACCATTGCAAATCTGTGGTTCTCCCAGCTAAGGCACCTGGGACTGGAGGCATGCACCACCACTGCAAATCTGTGGTTCTCCCAGCTAAGGCACCCGGGACTGGAGGCATGCACCACCACTGCAAATCTGGGATTCTCCCAGCTAAGGCACCGGGACTGGAGGCATGCACCACCATTGCAAATCTGTGGTTCTCCCAGCTAAGGCACCCGGGACTGGAGGCATGCACCACCATTGCAAATCTGTGGTTCTCCCAGCTAAGGCACCTGGGACTGGAGGCATGCACCACCACTGCAAATCTGTGGCTCTCCCAGCTAAGGCACCGGGACTGGAGGCATGCACCACCACTGCAAATCTGTGGCTCTCCCAGCTAAGGCACCAGGACTGGAGGCATGCACCACCACTGCAAATCTGTGGCTCTCCCAGCTAAGGCACCTGGGACTGGAGGCATGCACCACCACTGCAAATCTGTGGCTCTCCCAGCTAAGGCACCAGGACTGGAGGCATGCACCACCACTGCAAATCTGTGGCTCTCCCAGCTAAGGCACCAGGACTGGAGGCATGCACCACCACTGCAAATCTGTGGCTCTCCCAGCTAAGGCACCGGGACTGGAGGCATGCACCACCACTGCAAATCTGTGGCTCTCCCAGCTAAGGCACCGGGACTGGAGGCATGCTGCTGCCGCCATTGTCAGCTCCTTCCATGTCCTTTTCCACCAAACTCAGAGACGTTTCTCCTTCTCTCGGGTCTCTACCCCAGGTCCTTCATTCTTTGGGATCAGGTCCTGCTTGTTTTAATAGTTCTGCTCTCATTTTAGTACAGGTCAGAAGACTCATGCTTAAGCCACTGGCGTTAACTGTCCAGCCATGCCTTGTGGCCTGAGTTTGTGTTAGCATTTGGCTTCACTCTGTTTAGTCTGTTACTTGCTCACCTCCCTTGTGTGGCTTCTGAAGGTTCACGTCCCTTCCACAGAGCCAGGTCGTGGAAGAGTTATCAATTCAGTCAGACAGAACTTAATCCTTGCAGTTGGTGGCCCCTCACCGGAAAGCCGGAGGATGAAGCCAGGACCACATACGCCCTGGTCACTGCTCCCATTTGCTTGAAAACAGAGTCCTGGCAGTTTTTCAAGACTGAAGCAGAAATAGAAAACTCCTACTCATACTGTGCCTTGTTTACAACATGTGCAGCTTTTCTTGACCCTTTTGGAGAAGTGCTTGTTTTACTTAGAAGTAATTGCTTTTCAAAGGCTGGCAAGTCTCATTACTTACCGGGAGAGTGAAGCTAATAAGAAAGGTCTCCCGACTGCGCCAGGAAAAGCAACAGAACAAAGGGTAGAGTGGGTTCCCCCCCTGCCTTGCTGATCAAATAGGTCCCAGGCGTACATAATTGAGAGAAAATTGACACATTATCCAAGACGCGTTTTCTCTGGTGGGTACAAGCAGCACTGAGTACTCAGGGGAGTCCTTTGAGGTCCAGGAAAGGGCTGTATGGAGGGGTGCCTCACCCCCAGAGGGAGATAAAGCAGAGCAAGGTTCATCCACTTCTGCAACAAAATCCTGAAACAGCCACTGTCCATTTCCTAAGGCTGCCATACACACTTAGCTCAGATGGGGGTGCTTCGGACGACATGCTGATTGTCTTATTGTCACCAAATCCAGGTGACCTCAGGACTGATTCTCCCGGAAGCTCTGAGCAAGAAGCCTTTCGATGCCATTGTCCCAGCCTCTGGTTGTGGCAGGAAATCTGGCATTTATCTCTCTACCTCTGTCTCTCTGTCTCTCTGTCTCTCTGTCTCTCTCTCTCTCTCTCTCTCTCTCTCTCTGGCTCTGAAAATAAAAATAAAATTTTTTTTCTTAGTCCTCACAGGTTCATAGATGAACTGAGTCCTAACATAAACATGAGAAAAACAAGCAGCTCTGGTAACTGTACCATGCCTGTCCCGCAGGAGAGAAGTGACTCTCAAACCAGTCTGTCTTGAACAGTGTTTTAACAGTGAGCCAGAAGTGTTGGCATGACCAGAGGAAGGCTCTAGGAGCCTAGGGAAGCCAGGTCGAGGCAGCTCCCAGTTTCTGACGTCCGCACGTTGCCTAAGGTTTCCAGCTCCGTTTCCAGCTCCGGCTTTAGCGGTGTGGGGTGGCCGTGGGCGGGGGCAGTGGGGTTGCTCTCCTTGATAAATCTCCAGTCTGCAGTCAGGCAGAGGGAAAGGCAGAGAGATGCAGTTTCTGACAATTGTCAGTATTTGGGGGAGAATACTTTGGTCATAGTTAATCTTCCTTGTCAATTTGGCAAGAGTTTGGAGTCACCAGGAGCCCGACATTGGCTTACACCCCTGCATGTTGCTGAAGGAGTGATTCAGAGCTTAATCAACGGGGAATTAACCAGGGAGAACCCCCCCCCATGTGAACAGAACTATGCCATGGGATGGGGACTTGGCCAGAATTGAAGAGGGCAAAGGAGAAAGCTGAGTGCTGGCACCCCTCTCATCTGTTCCCTGGCTTGCTATGCTGTGAAGGAGCAGCCCTGTCACACTCTCCCTGCCACGATGAACGGAGCCCTTTGAACTCACGAACCCAAATCAGCCATCTTCCCTTTACTGTTTTCTGCCAGGTAACTGGTCACAGCGGCAGGAACGTGACTAATGCTGCTTCCCCAGCTTGATGATGAGTCACTCCAGGTGCTGCCCCCGCCTGCCCAGGACCTTCTTCCTTGTCCCCCGTCACTGGCTTTGAGCACTGTTCTAATCCAGCATGGCTTCATCCTAGCTTCACTGCATGTGTAAAGACTTTAGACTTACACAGGGACACATGCTAAGGTTCTAGGTGAGCATGCATCTTTGGGGAGTATTATTTGATCAGAACATTGCCTAGAACCCCAATCTTCCCACCTCCCCCCACCCTGCTTCCAGTTACAGTATTAGACACTTGTGGTCAAATACTTTCAGGTAGTATATGTGAGGGATTCAGGAAAGTCCCAGAGAAGATTCTGGAAGACAGGAAAGTTGGGCATGTGTGTGAGGCTCCCCTCCTAAGCAGGGGTTCCTAACACATGCTGCACATTGGAATCACTGTCAGTTTTGATTTTTTTTTTTAAACCCTGCTTCCCAGGCATCAGTAGAGTTTTACACATGCCAGGTGTAACTCCAGTGCAGATCACAAGTGCAGGGACCCATCTGGGACCTCCTGATGATGAGGGGGGCTTATATGAGTTCCTTGGTCTTACGATGCTGACTGTGCACGGGCAGCTCTGGCTGGCTGCGGAAAGCCTGGCATCTGGGTTCTGTTCCTCCCTTTGCTTTGAAGGAGAACTGCTCCATTGGTGACAGAACCTCACAGTTAGTATGGAAAAAGAATATTTGCATGAGGGGGTGGGTGGGTGGGCAATGTCCCCACAGACAATCGCATACATTAGAAGCAATCCTTGTATTTATTATATCAAAATAATGTGCTCATCATAGAAACGTTAAAAACTACAAAAAGCACAGGGAAGAAGAGAAATTGCCCAGGACTCCATCCTTCTGGGGAAACAATGAGATGGTGAAGATTCTTCTCATGGTCCTTTTCCATGTTTTTTTTTTAATATGCAATGTGTCTTACAAATGTGGTGTTATGCGATTTCAGTGTTTATGTTTCTTTTAGCAACATATCATGAAATACATATCAATAATCCATATCGATAAATATTTCCTACTAACTCGTCTTTGGATTTTGAATAGCTGCATTTAATTCCTTTGCAGAGAACATTCCGTAATTGTTTAGTCAATCACCAGAATGTAAGAATTTTTCTTACTGCCCAGTTATTGGGACTAAGGGTTAAAGAGCTGAGGGACAGTGGCTGTGATACATGCCTCTCTACCCTGTGGACTGCTCCCAAGCACCCCACAGAATCTTGTTTCAGTAGTCTGATATCCCCATCTCCATCCCCACACCAGTCTACCCACCCAACACCCAAGATAGAGAAATTGGAGGAAGTCTTGGACCAGGACTTCCTGACCTAGGAGAGAACACTTCCCAGGGCCTGATGCAGACGACTCATGGGGCTTGGGATGATGTAGACCCAGATGTGCAAGGAGAGAGGCATCTTTTCTACGATTATTTGCTTTAAAAATGCCAAGCTGTGTTCTGTACTCGCTGACCAGGCAAAGGGGACTGGTTAAGATGGCAGGGCAGAGGAGACACTGGCCGTTGCCCTGCTCCCACTCCTTTATTAGGCTGGGGTGTATGAGTCGCCTACAGCCAAGATGCTACGAGAGGAGCCAAGTTTGTGCTGGTCCCTACCCAGGAGAAGAATATCTGTACAAAGATGGAACCGATAGCAAGTCTATGGGCTTCGCTAACATGGGTGGATTGCAAGGGCGTGTGTGTGTGTGTGTGTGTGTGTGTGTGTGTGTGTGTGTGTGTGTGTTGTTGGGGGGTGGGTCATAGGAACACCCTCCTCTTTGAGGTAACTACGCCAATGGAAACCTCTTACATACCCTCAAGAGCTTACCCAAGGGCTCCCTGAGGACCCGAGCGTGCCAGAGGACATGAACTAAGGCAGGACAGCAGCAGCTAGAGATTTAGTCCTTTGCCTGGCCTTTGTGCCCCTTCACAGCCTTGGACGATCTGGAGTCAGAAGAGTAAAGAACATTGAGTCAGAGGCAAGAGGTGACGAGTTGGCCATGTAAACCAGTGGCCCACCTCTGGCTTAGGTCTTGAAATTTACCCTGTGGACAAACAGAGATGTGTCTTGTAGGAAAACAATTGCCATGCATGACATTTGTCCTAAGTTTTATACTAAAAACACCGCTCTTCCGACACCTAACAATTCACAGAATTATGAGTCTAATATTCTAAATGTATGTATGTGTGCCTCTTTGTATGTATATGCACATGTGTGTGGGTTCCCAATAGAGCTTAGAAGAAGGCATCAGATGCACTAGAACTGGAGTTACAGGTGGTTGTGAATCACCAGGAGTGAGTGCTGGGAACTGAACTCTGATCCTCTGCAAAAGCAGCAAGTTCTCTTAACCATCTGGCCCATCTCTCCAGCTCATGGCCATATAATTTTTACTTACATTTGCAATATAGTAGTCTTGATAATAAATAAACTCTCTCAAAACAGAGAAAATGAGTTTTAAACAGCTGATCCTTATCCAGTGTTCAAGACACAATGCTCTAGTTACTATTGCCGGCTAGAAGTGAAACAGAAACACACTCCCAAGTACAGTGTAAAGCAACAGACATGGGATTATGATCAAGGGTTTTGTGGGTCAAAAACTTAACATAGGCAACAGCAGGATGGCATATCTCTGCTCCAGAATTCTGGGAACCCTGAGCTAAGAAGCCAAAAGGTTGGCGTGTTTCACACATCTGGGACTGGAAACATCTGGGAATGTCTTTATTCAGACAGCTGGCCCAGGCAGAGATAACTTGGGAGTTGTCATCAGAGACAATTGGCAGTTGAGCATCTCCATGTTGCTCTGCCTTGGAACTAGAGTATCCCATAATGCAGCACTGGAGGCCAGAAAGGGTCGCCAGAGAGGAAAATCCAACAGCAAAGCCAACTGGGTGACCTTTTGTGTCTCGATTTTGGAAGTAAGTAATGTATCATTAAAGCTGCTACAAAGCTCTGTCCTGTGCGCAGACTCTGTTTCTGAACAGCAATAGTGTTAAAATAGACAGAATTCTCAATGATTAACAGAACTGTACCACCCCAGTTAAAGTCAACTCATGTTTTGTGCTAGTCCTCAATTATTAGTAGATACATATATGCATATACACATACGATGTGATTATATATATATTCACGCATGCACACATATCACACACACACACACACACACACACATACATATACAAACACAGTGTTCCAATATCAACAGTTTTTCAATATATCAATACTATAACTCAATTCTGACACTAAGTCCTTGTAATTATACTTAGTATGAAGCCATAAGTTAAGGGCTCAGTTCCACAAGACAACCCCCACTTCGGACTCCCGGCAGTCAGAAGTCTTAGATCTCCAGTCTACCCTCACTTTTCTGTCTGACTTGGTTAATATTTGGAGTCTCCTCACCCTCTCTTTCCAGTCTGACGATTTCCTAGAAAGACTCTGGATTCAAGAAAGCACTAAGCTCCCAATGACCAGGTCTCAGGAGTGCCACACGTCAGGGACTGGGGGTGAGGGGCCAGAGCAGGGCACAGAGTGCTGCCTTTGGGCACCCGCATGGTTTTCAGTTCAGAGGCTCCCAGCCCCACTGTTTCCAAATGGGACCAAGACCTTGTTTGCTGGACAGGGTTGTTTGACCCACTGGCCTCTGAGGATTGAACTCCGGCTCCAGCATCTGTCCCCTCCACAGGAGGACTAGCAAACAGCATGGCGGTCTAATCCTGTGGATAGTTTTTCTCAACAGGAACCCTGCTCTGCAGATCACCACGCAGGCACAGCAAATTCCAAGGGCTTCCGTAGCTTTGGTTCAGCAGCCAGGGGCAAAGATTAAATGTACTATGTAAGTTTGTTGCACAGCAGAATGGTCAATATTTATACTCGGAGTGTGAGGCTGGGGACTGTGACAGTAAAGAAGAGGAAGCTGTGGAGTTGCTGGACCCAGAAAGGGGACATAGAAATAAAGACATTTTTGAAAATTCTGTGAAATAAGCACCTAGGGGACTCAGGGGAAGAGTGACTAACAACTGCAGGCGGAAGCATGTGCTTTAAACAGTTTTTTTTCCAAGTAAAGGAGAAATTATTTGCTTGTTCATATTCCCCTGACTGTTCAAGATTGCCGCAGAGATACTGCTCAAAAGTGTTGGCTTGCAGCCAAGGATGCCCCATGACCACTAGAGTGCATGCATTTCCAGCCAGCAGTGGAAGGTTGGACAGGGCTGAGCGAAACACACAGCAAATAAATACTGGTCCTGAGATGCAGCATGCATGCAGAGAACCTGCTGGCATATGAAGACAGGCTAGGCGATGTAGTTTTAACACGCAGCACTGGGTGCTCCTGAGCACTGTACTCTGAGGCTTTCCAGCCGCATTTCTGCCATTTGCAGGCTGGGGCAGCTAGGAGCGAGCCATATACCCCAGGTGTAACTCTTGGGGGTTCTTGTTGTTTAAGACAAGGGAGAGTCAAGCTAGCTGAGTCCTCTAAACTCATGAATGGGCGTTACACAGCAGATGTGAGGCTGTTGGACAAGGAGATGAAGCGTTTCGTGGAAAACCATACTTCAGTAAGAAAAGGAGGCACCGAGGCTAGAGCTCCAGGCTTCTGTCCACTCCCCATTGGGCATCACTGCTGGTCAGAGCCATTTTGTTTACAGAGACGAGGCCTCATTTTCCAAAGCAATATTGGATTCTGGTTTTCTTTTCTTTTTAAGCAGTTGGGCGAGAGCTCATTGGCACTGTGTAGTTAATACCTTTATCTCGCCCACTGATTTTCCTGGACTCAAATCAGCATTACACATAAAGCAAGTGATACCCCAGGTTAGAGGAAGTATAAGAGGCACACTTGTTAGCGCCATGAACAGTCTGGATGCTACACACAGTAAAAATGCCACATTGCTTAGCCCTGTTCTTCAATTTTCAGCCTGCGCTGTCTGCGTCCCCTTCACTGTAGGGTGAATTTTAGTAGACAGTGAGTTGAAATTCTTACATTTAAAACAAAACCTTAACATTATCAATTGGTTTGTTGGTTCAAAGTGGTTTTATGGAAACAGAAAGCATCATTGTTTCTGAGCAATGGCTCCAGAGATGGGACCAAGAATGAGCGGCTGGGACATTTACAAAAGGCATTTTCTCTTCCTCCTCCTGGTAGGAAGGCAGACAGGAAGTAGGCGGTAGACGAGAACCATTCAGAGGGCTTTGCAAAACACTGTCTCAGGCCTTGCTTTGTGAGCGCCAATCACTTCAGGTGTTCTACAGCACCAGTCTCCTTGGGTGTTGCTAGGTCCTGCAGACCAAACCACATGAGACCAGACTAGACCAGACCAGAGCAGTGCAGGCCGGGCGGGGTGGGGGGTGGGAAATAACAGAGCCTGATGGACAGCCACACTAGCCAGTAGGAAAGTAACAGGTTCAATGAGCAATTCCATCTCAAAAGATAAGGTGGAGAGTGAGAGCAGAAGACATTCCATGTTGACTGCTGGCCTCACACATACA
>CABHPH010160323.1:19966-65663 GCA_902168325.1 Peromyscus nudipes | reverse complement strand
AGCAGGCGACCTTTAAAAAAAAAAAAAATGGCATCCCGCTAATCCTCACAGACCCTAGTTTTGTGGATCGTGCCACAAATCACCGGGGTGGCTTCAGCTCTCAGTAAGGAAACTAATCGGCAGCCGAAAGTGATGGCTTAACTTGTCAGTAGTAGTGACATTAATAAATAGGAGCTTTATGGATGAAGTATTGAGAGTTTTGCCAGAATTCCTTTAAAAGGCAAATTCCTCCTCTGCGCTGCTCCTGTAGCTTAATTTAAGGATTCTATCGATGCAAAACTGTGGTTGTCGATGCCAAAGAATGGAGGTTGGAGGAAGGGAATACTGCTTTTCTTGGATACAAATTTGCATTTCTTCAAACATTAAGCAGATGTATGCATTCCCTTGAGCTATAACACAGATTATAACCTGCCCTTAGGAAAATGTTTTCCATATGAAGTGATAGAGTGATTTTATTCTCAATGGACTAAACCTAAATGTATATACTTAGCCAACTGTTTGGGTTACTGGTGTGGTAAGGGCCCTCAACCCCATGCCCATTCTAAGCAATATACATGCACATGCCCAATTCCTGTGTTTAAGTGTCCAAACACTTTTTAAAGCTGTAAGAGCAGTTTTGGATCTAGAAAAGGGACTTAGTATGGAAAGATGATACAAATTACTTTTGAGAGTGTAACAGTGTCAGGCAGTCTTTGCTATCTGGTCCCTTTAATCCCATTTTAAAAATCAACTTAGCCCAGCGGTGGTGGCACACCCATTTAATCCCAGCACTCGGGAGGCAGAGACAGGAGGATCTCTGTGAGTTCTGAGCGAGTTCTAGGACAGTCTCCAAAGCTGCAGAGAAACCCTGTCACAAAAACAAAAAAAAATTCAACTCAACAGCCACGTTTTTTTTTTCCCCCTGCTATTTATACTGCATTCCATGCTTGAATGGAAATCAGTATTCTTCCTTTAAAATTAACACTGAAAGGATTTTTGTTTTGTGCCCCCCCCCCACACACATTTAATTGTTTGCTTTGAAAAAAAGGACTCAGCAAATAGGAAGATGCCCAAACAGTCGTTGCTTCTGATTTTCTCAGTTATTTTTGCCTTACAGTGAGACTGAAGCGCTGTCTCCATGCAATTTTAGTTCCCAATGATGGTGCTCCAAAACTATAAATAAGGGCCCTGTGGATTTTTTTTCAGTGTGCCCTCTAGGCAATGTGTTTCTTTTTTCCAGCATAATGAACAATAATTTAAATGCATTATATAGTCTGACATAAATTTTTTCTTCCTTTTGAGTTCAAAAATTTATACATCTCTGAAACATTTAATGAAGCCATCCTCAAAAATTGAAGTTAATCAGTGGGGTATTTCTGTCCTTGGTGTTAATATTTTATGAAATTTAGATATGTGAGTTTTCAGACTCTTGCATAATATATAATTTGGTCCCTTATTTGGAGTATTATGGTGAATATTTATTATTGAAACAAATTCAGGGTTATGTTAGAAAGCCATTTCTGCCCTCCCCTGCAGACCCTCCATTGATTAGGTGTAGGAGGTAAGATGGCCTGTGTCTCTAATTTCAAGGAAGCTGCAGACTGCACACTTTCACTATTCAGAGATGTTTGTCTTTTAGGTTAACGTTGGGCAAGGATCCAGCACCTTTTGACGGGTGTTTGAGAACACCACTGATAGACAATTCTGACGGTGTTTCATGACAGTAAGTACGCTTTACCATTTTGGTTAGTTCCGTCTGACATGAAAAGATAGCTGGTGTGTTGGAGAGGGCTCCAGAGTGAAACCTTCCAGTCTAGACAGACAGTACCTGTGTTTATCCACTTTGACGCTTGTCAGCTGCTGGCACAGGCTCATCGGTTCCTCAGCACTGCTGAGACCGTCTGGTAAAAGACCGTCTGCTCTCCTGCTTACGGGCTGTCTGTTCGGCTGCAGGCAGGGTTATGTGCCGGCTGGAAAGGGCTGAAGAGAGGGATGTGGTTGACCTGGGAATGTCAGGAGGGGTCATCCCAGGCTGAACGGGGTCTTACAGATGGGTGGGATTTGGCCAGGTAAAAGGTGTCACTCAGAGCAAAAGCCCAGAAGCCCCGGTGAGTCACAGGCTTCGAGAGGGAGACAGGTACTTGTTCCAGATGGGTTTTCACAGGATAGTTCTGTGACGAGCTCCCACCTGGCCGCTCTGCATATTTGGATCTGGCTCTGCTACAGTATCTGTGACCTCAGGCAGGGTACAGTTCCTATGAGTCATGGTTGCTTCACTCTTAAAATGAGAGATCTGCAATTGGTGGTCCCCTAGGCATATTCTAGTGTTAAGAGTTTTCCTAGGTTAAGAAGGGAAGCTTCTTGTAAAGCTATGAAGAGGAGGTTTGGATTTGATGTAAGGGACCTTGTGGAAACAGTTTCGGTGAGTTGGTCTTGATAGCATGCTAAGCTGGGCTGGGTGGTGGTGACCCAGTGGGATAGAAAAGGATGGGCTGATCCAGGTTGGAACCGCAAGACAATGCTGGCCGGTCAGCCTAGACCGGTAGACCCGTGGCGCTCTCAACGGAACTGTCGGGATGGGGGAGGCGAGTTACACTCCAGTGTCCTAATAGTCGCTGAGGGCTGCTTAAACGGCAGGCGCAACAGTGACTGTAAAGTTCGTATTTATGAGAGTAGAGGTAAAATTTAATGAGTTCATTAGAAGAGCAGAGGAGGAAAGAGCAAACAGTAACCTTGGGTTGAAGCTAACGATCAGGGGACAGAGTAAGAGTATTGCTTTGGAAGTCTCGGAGGGCATGGGGCAAGCGGTGTCAGTTCTGCGATGGTCTGTCGGATGAAGGCAGATCTGAAAAGGCAGCTTTTCAGAGTGGTTTCATTGGCATGCTGGCGTTTAAGGGCATGGGAATGAAGAGTTGTGTAAGGACCACGTGACTCCGTGAGCGTGAGCGCTAGTTAGGGAATGGGGAAGTGAGGGTATTCATTCTCAGCCGTGAGAGTACCGCTGTGTGAAATGAGACGGCCACACGTGTTTAAGGGAGAGTGGGAAGCGGTCAGGCAGGGCTGAAAATGAGTAGAGATGAGGACCGCTGATACTGTTCCTTAACCTCCGGAACAGATAACGAGCAGGTAAGAGGTTAGGTGTGCATTCGAGGAAAGGTCTTCGTGCCTGGAAAGAACAAGAACTGTTTGAAAAGGCAGGAATTACAGGAGGCAGAGGCTTGTGTGCTCTGCTGGGGCATTTGCACAGGAACTTGTTAGAGCGGTCTTTATGTCCATAGAGGATGGAAAGTGACCTGTTGACCGCCACTTGGAGTGAGTGGGAGTGTGCCTCCAACCCAGACAAGCCCAAGGACCACACTCACCCCAAACTCCAGAACACGTTTTTAACCCCTTATAGATGTTATTCTGGTTGTGAGAGCAGCTACAATGCTTTCACTATGTAATCAGGAGATAGAGAACTAAGAGGGGGCACCTGGAGAATCAGGCCTAAGCACCCTAGGAAAAGCTACTAGGATGGGTTCTGTGGAGACCATGGAGGCTCTCGGTTTGAGTCTCACTCACTCGTCACCTCAGGCAAGTCCACACCCTCAGCCACCTCTTCTTTTTTAAGATGTGGGATGGGGGTGACGGTGAAGGTCATGGCATGGCGTGATGTGGAAGTCGGGATCATTGTGGAACTGGGTTCTCCTTTCCCCGTGTGGGTTCAAGGGATGGAGTTTAGGTAATTAGGCTTGGAGGCAAGCCTGTGTACCTGCTGAGCCATGTCACTGGCCCATAGCTAGTTTCTTAAGCTACTGCACAGGGCTATGAACATCTGAGGGATTTAGAAGTGCTCAGTAAATAAACATATTAAAGAAGACACTGTTTACCAGCGCACTTACTGTATTAGCAGATGATTGCTACTTTAAAAATCGGAATAAAAATGCATTATCACATCATCTTCAAAGAACAACATCAGTTCAGCTGGATAGCATAGTCATTGAACCTAATGTAGTGAGATGGTCTCTGGGTTGCAGCTCCCCAATGGACACATGTAAATTCAGTCACAGCCGACTGGCCCTGTACCTCCCACTGGTGTTCCTGTCCTTTCTACCCATCGCTGTCCTTTTCTGTTCTCCACATCTGCAGCCACGCACATCCCAGGTGGAGCCCAGCACCGCTCTGCTTGAGCTCGCTGCAGCCAGGCAGAAGTTCCACTTAGCTTTGAAATGCGGTTGTGGTCACTCTGTCCTGTGGATGTGCAGGGCTCTGGCCCTGGAACACGCACTGGGGGATCATCTTACCTCACTTCCTGCCATAACAGCGGTGTTACAGACCCTCTGTCTTCCAGCTCTATTTTGCTTCCTCCAGGCCATTTTCTGTACTGGACGATACTCTACTCTTTGACTGAAAATTCCCCTTTGGAGGCTCTCGTCCACAGATAACTGCTTAGCTTGTCTCTCCCCCAGTACTGTGTTTCTCTTTCTCTCTCTCTCTTTCTTTCCCTTCCTTCCTTCCTTTCTTTCTTTCTTTTCTTTCTCTCTCTCTCTCTCTCTCTCTCTCTCTCTCTCTCTCTCTCTCTCTTTCTTTCTTTCTGACAAGGTTTCTCTGTGTAGTTTTGGCACCTGTCCTGGAACTCTCTCTATAGACCAGGCTGGCCTCGAACTCACAAAGATCCGCCTGCCTCTGCCGCCCAAGTGCTGAGATTAAAGCCGTGCACCACCACCGCCCGGCCATCTCTGTTTCTTTCTTAAACATGAATGTGCACCCTCCCCCTCCCCCTTTGGGCCTGATTTCTATTCTTTCAGTCTGTTTAAATGCCATCTCCTTTTGTTGTTGTTGTTTTGTTTTGTTTTTTTGTTTTTTGTTTTTTTTTTGTTTTTGTTTTTTTGTTTTTTCGAGACAAGGTTTCTCTGTGTAGCTTTGCACCTTTCCTGGAGCTCACTTGGTAGCCCAGGCTGGCCTCGAACTCACGGAGATCCGCCTGCCTCTGCCTCCCGAGTGCTGGGATTAAAGGTGTACGCCACCACTGCCTGCTAAATGCTATCTCCTAATGGGACTTTTCTTGGCCCCCTCAGACTAGCCCCCTTTTGAAATAAGGTCACTATGCTAAATATATAACAACTTGGAGTATTCCCATTGTACTTGCTCAGTCTTTACAGATATGTCTCCTGATCCATGCAGAAGCCCTGTGAGCATAAGTCTTCTCTCTGTTTATCCACCTTGCTCAAGGTCTTGTGGCCAATAAGTAGCAGGAAATTCAAACTAGGCGATTCCAGAGCCAGTGGCCTCGAAGAGCCCATGGACTGCTCTCTACTCCCTCACCCCGTTCCTTAGATTACATAATATGTGTTTTCTCTGCAGGATGAGGACAGAGCCCTTATCTGTTATTTGCTGTTCTGTGACCACACAGCGTGGACCAGTAAACACTGGGTGCTCAGTCAGTGCAGTATTGGCTGACTTTCATCCACATTCTGTTCCATAAAAATTCCATAGAGAGCCAGGCGGCGGTGGCGCACGCCTTTAATCCCAGCACTCGGGAGGCAGAGCCAGGTCGATCTCTATGAGTTCAAGGCCAGCCTGGTCTACAGAGCGAGATCCAGGACAGGCACCAAAACTACACAGAGAAACCCTGTGTCGAAAAACTTAAAAAAAAAAAATCCATAGAAAAACAAAACAAGCCTTTAGACTATAATAAGTTTTCCCCACTGTTCCGCACTTAAAGCAGGTCGGCTAGCATATTGTGAGACCCAGGGTTCGGCTGCTTATCTGAGGAATGCTGCTGCTGCTGCTGCTGCTGGCTTCAGACAAGTGAACGGTAGATGTTTTGAGAGTCCAGAACAGGATAAGTCAAGAAGTTGCAGCAGGAAAGGGAACACCGGGATTGAGGTCTGGAGTGGGGTTCTAACGGTGGAAAGACAGAGGTGAGGAACAGAGGGTGAGGTAACAGCAAGGCCAGAACGGACAGAACGAAAGATGCCCAGTTAAGTAGGAGACGCGGACTCCGGGGGAGCAGGGTCTCCACAGCCCTGGCGTTGCTGACCCTGACAGTTGTGAAGTAGGTCATGTGCCTGGTTCGAAGACTAGTCGGGTAATCCACGTGATAACCAATCATAGTGTACAGTGGGATGGCAGTCAGCCTTCTGCTCTAGTACCTTTGCTTGTATTTATAAGTAATCCATCTCTAGATCCACCTAGCTCCTTGACCAGTCTCTTGCTAGGGGAACTTCAAGACTAGTATCCTGTGAACATTGACTTAGCCAGGAATTTCTGTTATCAGACCTCACCAGTCAAGATTTATTTCCAGTTGTGGGTTCTGAATCAAATCTTGGTCCTATTTCCTTTAAAACAGTGAACAGCTGTTGTAGTAGACCATCTATCTCTCCATGGCCAGTAGGTCCATTGTCAAAGCCTTGAAAGGCATTCATGATCAAAGACATTAGCATTTTCTACTGGGGTGCTGGCTGAGGTGTGTGTTAATGAACAATGGGGAGGGCGGTATTGTTCCGTGTATATAGAAATGAGTGGGAGGCTCACTGAATGAATAGCACCCCTACATCTCCACAGACGGAGGCTCCTTAAAACAGTATAAATTACAGCAATGTATCTCTGTCTACAACTGAATTAGATAGCGAAGCCAGCAGACGCGTGGAAGACATGCCGTGTCGAAAACTTGGAAACCAGCCTGGTGTGTTAGAGGAGACCCGTAGAGACGGAGAAGCACTCTGAGGAGGGTAGTACTCCAGTTAGTGCTGACTTCTAGGCCTCAGCTCAGTTGCCAGGTAGACTCCACCCTTCGGGGCTTGTCCTGTGGCTGATGCAGCTCCATGCCCACGGGCCAGTCCTTCCAGATCTGCTGTGATGAAAAGAAATGGGATCTGTTGGGGGCTAATGGTTTACTTTCCCCAGATTCTTCCTCTTAGAGATCTTGTTTCTCACAGCCCTAAACAGACTGAAAAAAGGTGGGGCTGAGGAAGTAACGTGGGTGATTCAGTGCTTGCTGCATAAGGACCCGAGTTCAGTCTCCAGAACGCATATGAAAAGGCCCAGCTGTGTGTGTGTGGGTATGTGTGTGTGTGTGTGTGTGTGTCTGTCTGTCTGTCTGTCTGTCTGTGTCTCCATGTCTGTTTGAAACAGGCAGCTCCCTGGGGTTCAGTGGCCAGACACCCAAGCCTAATTGGCTAGTTGCAGGCCAGTAAGACTGTCCCTAAAACAAGGTGTCTGGCCCCTGAGGACTGACCACTGAGGTTGACCTCAGGCCTCCACAGACACAAATAGTATCTGTAATTCTTGTTCTTGTCTGTGGTTGTACTTCTCCTATTTCTATATTCAAGTCTCTTAAATATTTCCTTTCATTTAAAAAATCAAAGTTTGAGGAGCTGGGGGAAGAAAATACTTGTGTTAGATTCAGGTGATGGCCCCATTCAAAACCTGATGGGAAGCTTGGCATGGCGGCATATACCAGTAATCCCAGTTTTCAGAAGGCCAGTCTGGCTGTGTGACAAGACCCTGCAGGAAAAAAGAGGACTGTACTTTTGGGTGGCATGGAGGCGGCAAAGGGAGGTATGCAGCAGGCACAGAAGGGTGGCTGGTCCTTGGGCTGTGCAGGACCGCCGGTAGGGCTGGGGCTGCCCGACATCCCAGGGACTGGTGTGCTCACCTGATTCGGTGCTCCAAGGAAGAAGTGTATCGTAAGTTAAGGTTGGCCACACTGTACTTGAGGAGTATGTAGTTGGAAAGCAAGAGGCATGTACTTCAGGTTCATTTTGTTTTATTCCTCTACTGATTTTACACTTAGTACATATGGAAGATGGACAGGAATGTTGAGTGGTTAGCAAATTATTGAAAAATCTCCTAGTCAAGAAATGCATTTTCTTAGTAAGGAAAACTAGAATTGGTCCACCCAGCGAGCATGTGAGTGCTGCGCCCTGTTTCCTGGAGAGACTGAACGACTTTGTCTCCCTAGATGGATGGCGACAGTTCGACAACAGATGCTTCTCAACTCGGGATTTCCGCGGACTACATTGGAGGAAGTCACTATGTCATCCAGCCACACGATGGTAAGACACACACTAGGTCCCCAGTGTCTTGACAGCAGAGTGATGATTGCATGCCCTGGTTCACTGGAAATCTAAGTGAGAGCCTGGTCTGGGGCCCAGCCTGTCATCCCACCTATTTGGGAGGCCAAGGCAGGAGGGTGACAAGTCAGGACTGGCCTAATCAACTTTATTGAGACCCTGTCTCACAAAGTTAAGGCTGGGTATGATGGTGTACAGCTTTAACCCCAGCACTCGGGAGGCAGAGGCTCCTCACTCTGTGAGTTTGAGGCCAGCCTGGGCTACAGAGAGAGTTTCAGGCTAGGCAGGGCTACACGGAGAAACCCTTTCTGAAAAGAAAGAAGTAGGGAAGAGAGAGACATAGCTCGGTGCTCTGTCCTGAGGTCCTGTTCCCAAGGCCCTTGGTCCGGTCCAAGTATCCAACAGCCAAGCCGCTGTAGAAGGCACACCCTAGCGTCGCTTTAGAGACGCTCTTCAGAAGAGTGTCTATAAAAGGGTGCTCTAAAAAGTCAAAACTTAGCACCGACTCCCTCTAAACAGTAAGAGCAATGCTTATGTTAATCTACCAGAAATAATCTGCTTTTATGGCATTTCAATTTGTAAAATTAAACATTAACATGTATTTTTTAGGAGCTATGAAGGGATTAGTGTTCCTAGATACTAAATTATTATCCAGTTGGGTCAGTAATATTCAAGTCTAATTTTTCAAGTCTATAGAATTTAATATAAAATTTATATGAACAGGATTATGTAAATGCTAGCTAGGAGTTTTATAAACTTTACATATACAGGTTTATATAAACTTGGCTTTGGATAAACATAAACTTAGTCCAGTAATATTTAAGGAGCATAGGTTACGGACTGAGTTTTATAGCCAAGTTAGGCAGTGAATGAGTGTTGGCCCTGCCACTGCTGGGGATTGAGCCCAAGACCTCATGGCTGGCAGTCAAGCACTCCACACTGAGTTACATCCCCCAGTGGTGAGCGTCTGCTCTGTAGAACCAAGTCCCAGCACGCAGAGCTGCTTCCTGGCATCAGGAAAGAGTCTTGATAGGGGAATGAGAAGTGAGAAGAATTAGGAAACCGCAGGGAGAACTTGCCAAGGTGTTGCATGAGGGGAGAGCACTTTGGGAGGGGCCGTCGGGGAGGGGATTGGTGGAGGCTTTTGAAGAATGGGTGCTGGGATGTTAGAGGACAGCCAGGACAAAAGAGTGCTGGGTGCTGGGTTTGAGATTAACCCCGAGGAAATGTGGAAAAACAATTATTGCCATCTCTTAGGAGCACTGGGTGATGAGCCACATGGCTCGTGCTTCAGACCGTCACAGACAGTCATTTCAAGGTTGAAGTAAAAATGAAGACGTTTTTAAACTATTCATTATTTATTATTACTTATGTGTATGTGCCTGGGTGAGCTTATGTGCACCGTGTGTGTGCGGGTGCCTGTGGAGGCAGAGGGCCTCAGATCCCTTGGAACTGGAGTTACAGGCGGTTGTGAGCTGCCTGATGTGGGTGCTGGGAACCGAACCCGGGTCCTCTGCAAGAGCAGTAAGTGCTCTTAACCGCTGAGCCATCTCTCCAGCCCCTAAACCTAATTCTTAAAAAACTTTCTTTAGATACTGAGGACAGCATGAATGATCATGAAGATACAAATGGTTCAAAAGAAAGTTTCAGAGAACAAGATATTTATCTTCCAATTGCAAATGTGGCTAGGATAATGAAAAATGCCATACCTCAAACAGGAAAGGTAACGTAGAGGAGACTTTATCTGGCTTTTCTTTTGCAGGGGGAGGGAGAGGGGATGGAAACTGTAAGACAACTATGTGTCCGTAGTTAAATCAGTAGTAGCTAGCTATTGATTTCGGTCCCCAGCCTTTCAGCACATCAGGTTTTGTTTCTGACTGCTTGGCTACTGAACAGTGGTCTGTCTCCAGTCCCCTCACCTTCCCATATGCCCCGGACGTCTAGTGTCAGTGACGTTAGGTGGCATTGGACTGAAAGGTATGATAAGATTTTCAAACACCTTGGTATTTCACACAACTGTTTCCCTTTTTATGCAAATGGAGCCCATCTGTACCTCAGCTGACACGCAGTAGCTTGTCTTAGAGCAACTCCTTGTACGAAACATTCCTCAGCCAGGTGTGGTGGCACTTGCTTTTAATTCCAGCATTTGGGGAGCTGAGGCAGAAGGATTGCCAAGAGTTCAAGGGCTACATAGCAAGTTCAAGGCTGCTTGGCTACATAATGAGACCTTGTGTCATAAAACAGACAAACCTCATCACTCAGCTTATCACTTGGTCTGAGGTAAATTTCCTACTTTATATATTGCTTTATATATAACATATACATATACATTAACCTTTTCCATTATTTTTATAAACCTTTTGAAAGTAAAACTTTCAAATAAATATAATGATATTACATTACTCATACTGTAAGTTCTGATCTGAGATATTCCTCCTTATGTTTTAGAGCAGAGGAATTGTTCCAGACTTGCTTTTAAGTAGCTCCTGCCTGTCCTGTCTCTTACTAAAACCGCAGCCATCTGGGCCACCAAGCAGCTGAACTGTGGCTGGTCTAAAAGGAATAGTGCTGTAACAAAGCCACCAGATTCCAGAGGCCTGGTGTGAGGAGGACAGTGGAAATACCTCGTATTGAATTGATTACGTGTTTCTGCTATATGTGTGTGTGTACACATATGTATGTATATATATGCTAGGTAAAGTAGTTAACGTGGCTTTCAGTGGAAAGAAATACAGAATTACACACTTCACTTGCATCCCATTGGTTTTTTTTTTTTTTTTTTTTTTCGGAACATCCCATTGTTTTATTCAATGCATTGTACAACTCTCATTTACTTTCTCCACCGTGTAAAATGGGTGTGGAGGTAAATGACAGTATACTGTGCATATGTGCTTGTGTGTGCGACTGCATATATATACACATACCATGGAACACGTGTAAAGGGTAGAGGACAACTTACGGTTCACTTCTTTCCTCCCATCATTTGGGCCCTGGGGACCAAACTCAGGTGGTCGGGTTTGGCAGCAGGCACCCTTCGCTGCTGAGCCATCTCGGTGGTCAGGTTTGGCAGCCGGCACCCTTAGCTGCTGAGCCATTACGCCAGCACCCAGTGACAGTGATTTTTCAGGAAGGTCATTTCGTTTTCACTATTAGAGCCCCGACCGATACTTACCTGTCTGTGTGTATGCACGCATGTATTGAGACGGGGCCTTACTGTGTAGCTATGGCTGGCCTGGAACTTGTTGTGTAGCCCCGGCTGGCCTCTGCCTACTTCTACCTCTCAAGGATTGAAAGCATTCACTACCATGCCCAGCAGACCTCAGGATTTGAAGAGAAGACTTCCTCATAACGGTGTGGAGGGTGTGTGCTGTTGTAGGCAATACTCAGAACCTATACTTTTTCTAGCCTCAATAGTTTAAAAAAGAAAAAAAATCAGTATTTTATTCCTGAATTCAGGTTTTTTTGAACTTTTTTTTTTTAGCATTTTATTTATTTTGTGTGTATTAGTGTTTTGTCTGAAATGTATGTCTGTATACCTTGTGCACACTTGATGCCTGAGGTTGCCAGAAAAAGGAGTCAGATGCCCTGGAACTGGAGTTACAGATGGTTGTGAGCCACCATGTGGGTACTGCTGGGAATTGACCCCACATCCTCTAGAAGAGCAGCCAGTGCTCTTAACCACTGGGTCAGCACTTCAGGGTTTTTGGGGCGGCAGGGGGTGGCGTTTATTTTGTATGTCCTATTCACAGACATGCTCGCTGAGTCTTAGCCCCGATGTGCTCAGTGCAGCCGTACCGGGTTGGCCTTCCTGCGTCCCTGGGGGTGGTAAGCTACTCAGCGGTGGCTCTCCACCATCTCCGTCTGGCTGCTGTTGCAGTTGCAGAAGTACTCTCTCTTTTATGTATGTGTTCCTTCTGCTCATTCTGACTCTGAGTTGGCTGTTACCAACAACAACGATTAATATGTAAGGGGCTAAAGTTTAGGCATCACCAGCTCTAGGAACGTGGCTCCAGAGGTGGAGTGCTTGCCTAGCAAGCAAGAAACCCTGGGCTTTTCAAACTGGGCATGGTGGCACATGCCTGTAGTAGAGGCAGAAGATAGAAGTTCAGGTCATCCTTGGCTACGTAAAGAGCCGGGCCTGGATACATGAGACCCTGTGTAGCAGAGGTGTCTGTCAGTGCAGTGTGGTATGCTCTGGGCAGCGTTTTGTTTTCATGGGCAGTGGTGGCGCACACCTTTAATCCCAGCACTTGAGAAGCAAGGGCAGGCGGATCTCTGTGAGTTCGAGGCCAGCCTGATCTACAAAGTGAGTTCCAGGACAGCTAGGACTATTACACAGAGAAACCCTGTCTCAAAAAATCGAAGAAAAAAAAAAGGTAATGCATTTCTTACAAATTTACCTATGGCTTTTTTTTTCCTCTTCAGATTGCAAAAGATGCCAAAGAATGTGTTCAGGAATGTGTGAGTGAGTTCATAAGCTTCATAACATCTGAGGCAAGCGAACGCTGTCATCAGGAGAAGCGGAAGACGATTAATGGGGAGGATATTCTCTTCGCCATGTCCACTCTAGGCTTCGACAGCTACGTGGAACCTCTGAAACTGTACCTTCAGAAGTTCAGAGAGGTAAGTGGTGTGGCCGCGGTGCTATGCCGAGGAAAGCGAAAGCCACCATCAGCTCGGTGTTAGACCACGTCACCTCAGATGCTTTGCAGCAAGTCATGTGACATTTCCAGTAGTGTTAGATGTGGAAGGTTACAGTATTTTAAATACCAGTTCTGTACTTCTTTCCTGTTTTGTTACAAACTTGAGCAGGTGACTAGTGATTAAAAGGATTCTGGGTTTATGCTGCCGGGGGCAGAATATTGGAGTAGTTTAGGCTTTGGTTCCTCATCTGTAAAGCACTTCCACTGTAGACTTATTGAAAAGATTAAATGGTGGACAGAGCTGCTGCACTAAGTGAGGAGCCGTTGGTCAGTGTGGGACTTCTCAGATGACCAGAGGATGGTGTGGCCATCCCCTCGTGTGCACACACATTATACACGTCTGCTGTCATCACCTGGCACCTTAGGTTTTGAGACAGGGCCCCTTGACCAGGAGCCCACTAATGGGCTGGTCGGCTGGCCAGAAGCCCCAGAGACCCTTCTGTCTGCCTCCCCAGCACCGGTTACGGCTCTGAAGTGGGTTGTGAGGACTCTGTACTCGGGTCCTCCTGCTTGCTGGGAAAAAGCATCCTCAGGGTTCAAGTCCCTCCCTGAAATTGGTGGGTGTTTGCATGGAATGAGTACAAGTGGGGAAAGTGTAAGTCACAGTACTCTCCTAAATACTTCCCACAATGCTTTGCTACTGAAGAGTTCCACAGACCCAGAGAGCGGCTGGAACTTTGGAGGTCTCTGGTTCAAACAAATCTGTAGTTGGGAATTTTAAACACTAAGCTTGGAGCTTCCCAGGATTTCCCACCTGGCCGTGCACACTGATGACGACACACACACAGGCCGTAAGGAGTTAATAAAGCACTCTGTCATGTCAGCTTTCTAACTGAGGCTTCCTGTTTTGGACATCATACTCTCGTTAGAAACAGTTGAAACTGAGCACTTGTTTGGGCTTCTTCATTCCCTAGGCCATGAAAGGAGAGAAGGGCATTGGTGGAGCAGTCTCAGCTACAGATGGGCTAAGCGAGGAGCTCACGGAAGAGGCGTTTAGTAAGTACTTGGCACGCTGTTGTGGGGAGTGGGCCGCTGAGGCTTGGCGCTAAGCCGCTGTCGGGGACCTGCTCTAAGTGACCGCTTCCCGTCCATGGCCTTGGTGGAGTCGGTGAGTGATGGGTGGAGATTGGAACTGGGAAGACAGACACCTCGACCTTACAGTAATAATTACAATCATTCTCCTCGCTTCGCGTTGAGTGAAGACTTCTGAGAGGAACATTGAGAATTATAGCTTATGACATAAAATTGTATGATTTAAATGTTAACACAAGAAACTTCACCTACGGGACTCACGCTGCTCAGTCCTGTGTTGCTCCAGCCACGCCCTGTGGTGAGGCTAGGTCTGAGCAGGACTCGGAAACTGTTGCTGAGGACAGTGTAGAGATGTGAGGCAGTGAACTGGAAGGCACAGTAGGGAAAAAATGTGACTTTTATTCTTAGAGGACTTTTTAAAAAGAAAATGCGAAGTTTATGATTTTTCATAGAATTATATTCTGCATATATGGGAGAACTGTAATGGGACATTAATAGCGTTAAACTAAGATTGAGGCCAAGAGAGTAAGATTATTTCCCCTTTAACTTTTTTTTTTTCTCCTTCCTTTAGCTAACCAGTTACCAGCTGGCTTAATAACTGCAGATGGTCAACAACAAAACGTTATGGTTTACACAACGTCCTATCAACAGGTAGGGTACCGTCTGCATCTCACAACTTCAAAAGCACATGATAGTCACTGTAATAAAATGGTTTTCTCCAAATATATATTACTGTCAGAATTCCTTAATGATGAAAGCATTTCCCAGCTGCTCACGTCTACATGGAAGGTGACGTAGCTCTGAGGCAGGCGCTAGCTGGTGTGAGCGCAATCCCTCCTGCTGCCTGTTTGGTGGCTGAAATAGACACGTTACTTGAAACTCCCGCCGCCCCCCCCCCCCCCCCCGACGGGGTTTCTCTGTGTAGTGTTGGTGCCTGTCCTGGAACTCGCCCTGTAGACCAGGCTGGTCTCGAACTCACAGAGATCTGCCTGCCTGCCTCTGCTTCCCGAGTGCTGGGATTAAAGGCGTGCACCACCAACGCCCCTTGAAACTTTTCAAGATCTTACTTTCCATTTTCCAATCCTAGATTTCTGGTGTCCAGCAAATTCAGTTTTCGTGATCTGAAGAAGTGATGGAAGCGGGCTGTACAGATCGTCCAAGTCTGGAACAGAGGCGTCAGGAGGAAATGAGGGGAAGACGCCTCTTTGTACAATATGTAGCTGTAATGTAGCTTCCTGACGCTTGACTAATTGAGGTGTTAATTCTGACTTGAGAATCTTTTTCATGAATGATTTTAAAGAAAATTGGATTTTAAAGGTATTAAAATATTTTTGTTTTGTACGAGAGTTTGTTGCTCTGTATGACGCCTGTATGCATTGTATATTGCAGTTTATTACTGTCAGAGATTTGTAGACAGTTTCTTATTTTCATATTGAATCATGTTATTTTGTAATTCAAGTAAGCAGCTGGGTTAATTCATGATGTTTGCCCTTTTAATAAAGTATAAGGGTAGAGTTCATTTTGAATGAAAGTTGCCTTTATTATAAATTTGAGTTTGTCCTGGCTATATACTATCTTGCATGATAACTTAGCTAGATTTTTAGAATTTACTTTATTTATTGAAATTAATTTTTTTGGTAAAAGTCATAGCTTAAGCAGTGTCTTTTTTTTTAATGTAATTGAATAATTAAGTTGGATGCAGAAGCAAGTGTTGTCTGACCTATAAACTTGGTGCCCATCACTGTCCGCGCCTCTTCAGGTAGCTCTAGTTACTATCATGCGTGTTAGAATTCATTCCCACTTGATGTAGTCCCAGCACCCAGGACCCTGAAGTGGTCCCTTTCTTAAGTATTACAGTGTCCTCCTCGTCAAGAGGGATGTTTTTAGTCCATTGATAATGTCATATCACCCTTTTCACTGAAAGGTCAGATTTCCTGTTGAGCTGTGAGAACCAGAACAGTGGGTGTGATTGTGTGCAGACGTTTTACATGGATGAGTGAACACACAGGAGAGCAGTGAGGGCTGCGGGTCATGTGACACGGGAGCCTTGTGGCGCTGTCATGCTGTCTGCAGTAAACTAATGTTAGATGATGTGGCTTTGTACAGCTTAGCAGTGTGTGCTTAGGTTCCTTTTTAAAGTAAAGATTTCTATTTTCTCATCTATTCTCTTTAGTAATAATTACTTTGAGTTTTTGTGTACATAGAGGTGGTAGTTTTAGCTCTATCAAAAATGGCTTATTGTACAGCTTGTCCAGAAGGAAATTTGTGGGACTCCAATGGATGAAGGAGAAAATTTCCTAGATACAAACTGAATGATAACAGCCACTTTGCCAGGAGTCCTGGGGAACATAGCTGGCTATTCAGAGATTAAATAACCCCTCCTCTCCTCTTCCCCTCTTCAATAATAACCTTCATTGTAGACAATGCACATAGGAAAGAAAGGGAGAGGATGGTTAAGCAAAATCAACAGCCACCCTACTGTGTTGAAATAACCAATGTTAATATTTTGATAAATTCATTTGTCCTTTTACTTTGCTAAATATGTATATTTTTATAAAATGGGCTCATGTTGTGCACACTGTTTTGTAACTGGCTTTTTCACTTAACAATATATTGTGAACATCTTCCCCAGGTTGTGCATGGTCTTCTGCATCATTTTTACTGGGTTTTTATTCTGTTGTATGACTGAATCATGATTAATTTATTTAATCACCTATTGGAAATTTTAACTCTTTTTATCTCTCCATAGTTATAAATAGCACTTCACTGAATCTTGTGTATATCGTAACTTTTCTTGAAATAAATTCTTAGAAGTAGAACTGCTGGGTTACCAGATACACAAAGCAGGAAGGTTTTGCTCCTTGTGTGTAGGTTCACTTTTGGAATGTGTCCTACCCAGACACTGTCATCACTTCACTGACACAATGTGACACTTGGGTATCAGACCGTCTCGTCTCGACAGCTCTTTAAAGGTTAAGAATAAAGATAAAAAGTAAATTACTAACCATTTTTAAGTTTAAAGCATACATCAAAATAGGATTTTGAACCTGATTGTGAGGGATACCTTTTAGGGCAAAAGCAGGTCAACTCAGGGTCATAGTGCCTGCATATTCATGCAGGAAAGAAAACAGGCATTCTGTGTGTGCCTGATCCATGTCCTTCATGCTCAGTTAGGGTTAGCTTCATGTTCATCCTGGCTCACATCTGATACCATCTTTAAGTGTTTGTTAACCTAAAATAGTTTTATGATTTTGTAAATATTCCTTTTCTGATTAAAAGTGACTTGAGGTTTCAGTGATTTAAGTTACAAGTGGCATAAGGTGCTTAAATTATCCTGATTTTGGTATTTGGTATAGTAGTGTATGTTGCACGAATCCTAAATGGTCTTATAATAAAAACCCAGAGCCAGATATTGGGGTGAATGCTGAAAGATCAGGGAGACAAAGGAATAGGCCACTGCCATGTCTCACCACGCCAACTCCACGCCCAGCCATTTCACTTCCTATCTCAACCTTCCTAGTTAATGGATCTCTGCCTCCTGAGTGCTAGGATTAAAGGTGTGTGCCACTACTGCCTGACCTCTATGTTTAACTCTATGGCTGGCTCTGTCCTCTGATCTTCAGGCAGATTTTATTAGAGTACAACAAAATGTTACTACATTTCCCCATTTTTGTTTAAAATAATAAAAGGTTGTAACTAATATAAGAAAAATTATATACAATAAGTACAAGAACTATATATAATATATAAAGCCAAGAATTACATCAACAATGTCCAGTCCATTGACATTTCATGGATTCAGAGAAAATACTCCATTATTTATCCTATTTTGGTGAGTCTAAAATGTACCTAATTCACTTTCTATCCTAACTTGTATTACCAACCCAAAACTATATTTTGATGTCTTTCAAACTTACAAACTTTACACCTCTTTAGTGAGTTTCTTTTCTGAATTTGTTAACAAGGAAAACTATTAGCTAGTCTTCAACTTCATCAAAGACCTGAGAAAGAAATAATACTACCTAAGTAAACAAGAAGAGCAGGCAAGTGACTTCTAAAAAATGTGAGAAATGACAGAAACAGCTGGCTGCCTGGACAGTCACCCAAGGTTCCTCTGCAACATTGGGGCATCCATCTTCGGCCTACAGGTCTAGCATATCTGACAGACTTATCTGTGAAGCAGGATATCTGTGAAGCAGGATTTTCTGAAGGGCTGTCCTACTTTGTCTTGGCAGGGTTTGGCAGTCCTTTTTTTGTGTGTCCTGCTCATCCCATTTGGACAGCATACTGTCAGCAGTCGAGGCAAGGGCATTTTCTTGCCCAGTGGCTAACTTGCCACAAAGAAAGTAAACTTCATGTGGAGTTTCTTCGATGCCCATCATTGCTCTGAAATAGATTGGTGCTGCCAGGAGCAGACGTGTCTCATTGTCATAAAAAAAAAAAAAAAGAATCTGTGTTACTAAAACATCTTAAATGCCATATTCTGTAGATCTCTGAAGTGTTTGAAGATGACCTATCTACCTAAAATATATCTGTTGGACCTTGAAAACATACCTAATATGACTATAAGTTTGATTTTAATAGGTTACTATTAACTTGCATTTCTTTATATCCTAAATAGTTGGTAATAATTAACTTTCAAGGACTAGCAATTTGCATTACATTGTTAAACAAGCTGTATAGATACAATACCTTGAACAAGAGTAGAAATACATGTACAGTATGTTCCAACAAAAATCTCAACTTTGTATCAATATACACAATTTGTATCCAAAATATCCAATCCAATGTAAAATATTTAAAACTAGTAGTTTTAATAATAAGTAGTTTTTTTTTAAGTAGATTCAATAATCTACCTTTTTATCATATCCATATTCTTTTCTTTTCAGAGTAGATTTGATTACCCTTTAATCCTATCCTATCTATCTTTTATGATATCCTATCATATCTGTATTTTTTTCAGAGTAGATTCAATAATCTACCTTTTATCTTATCATACCTATATTTTTTCTTTTTAAAACAAGAACTCCTTTGTTTAGCTTTTTTCCTATTACCAATAACAACTTGTAATAAACCACCAAAATAATGACAAATATGATCAATCCATGTGAGTCTATTAAATGGGTGACAGAATTTATTAAGATATAAATTGAGGAAGTGCACTCACAATTACAGAACGGAGTAGACAGCACAAAGTCATCCCCTGATCTGACTGGGAGCAAATCCACCTCGCAGGTAGGAGCAGGGAGAAGGGGCATGTGACCCTTCTCCAACTCCTTATCAGAGGTCATGTACAACAACAGGATGCACTGCCAGACAGCCCAAGGTCACGGGCAGAGCAAATACTACTACACAAATATCCATAACTTACTGAATGACTAAAAACCACCTACCCCTTGGGGTTGGGGATTTAGCTCAGTGGTAGAGCACTTGCCCAAGCGCAAGGCCCTGGGTTTGGTCCTCAGCTCTCAAAACAAAACAAAACAAAAACTACCCACCCCACCTCTTGTGAATGTGGATGTCATTGTCTTAAATTTACTTCCTGCTGTCTGAGGCTGAAGGCATCTTAGGGGACCTGAAAAGAAAATTTTGAGTCAACTGTCAAGTCTTGGGGGTTAATTCCTTTCCTTGGTAATTTTTTTGGGGGGTGGTTCTCCTTTTTTGGATGCTTATTTGTCCAAAGGTCTTTAAATTTCTCAAGATGATTTTGGTTTGGTTTGGTTTGGTTTCTTTTGTTTGTTTGTTTTCTGGAGTGATAAAAACTGTGCCCCAACCCTAACTTTGAGGAGGTTCCAAATCTAATCTGTATCATATTTGCTTTATGATTTCTCCTGAAATTTTTGTTCTCTCCTATAGCTGTTCTATCATTCAGAGCAGTATGGGAATTTACAGTAGGCATTAGGTTATTTAATTGCTCTAGGAAGGGGCTTCCCCCACGATGACCGAAAAGGACTGAACAGGATTTGACATGGGGGCCTGCCAGGGGCCCCTCAGGAGTTTCCCCAACAGCAAAGGATTACCTTGTCTGTCCCTCGTTGATCTACATTCGTTAGTGCAATGTCTGCCTTTGCCACACCTTCTGCATAATCCAGAGGCGAGGGGCGTTATATTGGGATTATTCCTTGAAAAAAATTATTTCTAGGAATGCCCTGTTTACAGTCCTTTTTTTAGGTGACCCTTTTACTGCAATTGAAACATTTGACATTACTATTTTTCTTCAAACCTCTGGAAATCACCTCTCCTATCCAAGCATAATCATGGTCCTGAGATTCAATATTGATTTTATCTCAGATCCATTCCTCTAAGGGTGCTGATCTTGCCTTTACCAGCCTAATTACCCTTTTGCATTGTGCATTAGCATTTTCAAAAGCCAGAGGTTCAATTATTTGTCTAGCTTCTGAATTTGGTATCATTCTATTTACTGCTGAAGACAGCCTTTGTGAGAAATCAGTGAAGGTTTCTTCTGGGCCCTGTATAACTTTTGTAAATGACTCAATTTTCTTTCCTACTTCTTCAATTCTGTCCCAATCATTCAAGGCTGCTGTGCGGCATAAAGTAGGGTCATCATATAAAGATTGTCTTTGTATATCAGCATAATTGCCCTCTCCAAGAAGTTGGTCTTAGATTTCCATACCTTTAGCCCTACTTTTTTGTTGTTCAATGGTCTTAGCCTCATCCTTCCACCAGGTCCTCCACTGTAATTGGGGACCAGCCTCTTAGACTGCTGTAACCAAATCTCTCCACTCTTGAGGAATAATTCTATTGTAAGTTGACCATGAGTTTAACATGTGCTTCACAAAAGGTAAGTGCATATCATATGAGACTATCGCTTCTTTGAATTTCCTCAAATCTAACATTTGCACAGGAGTCCAGTCAGCTCTTACACAGCCTTCGGGATATCTATCACTGGGCAGTTCCTGTAAGGATACTGGATAAATTAAGGTTGACTGTTTGAAAGCCTTAGGTTGTTCCTCTGTAACCTTATAATGCAATGCTGAAATTGTCTCTCCCTTAAATTCTTCTGTCTGGGTCTGAATATCTCTATGATCTGTATTAATAATCTTTTCTAAGACATATCTTGGCACTCATATCAACCAACTTAGCACTCATATAAACCAACTTTTTTAGGGATAAAATAATAAGAATGATCAAACCGATAGTTTATAATTGACATTACATCAATGCCATCTAAGTTAATTATCCTCTCATTTAATTGTTCCATTTTTCAGGCTGTTGAGTGTGTTATCAAACAGAGACCAAACTCCTTCCATTATAATATTGTTTCCCCCCCTTTTTTTTTAAATGGGGAGGAGGGGGTGTGTGGCTGCGGGAGACAAGTCTCTGCACTGCTGCTGTCATGAGACTGAGACTAGGAAGCCCAGTGTGGCTCCATTTCTGTGCGCTTGGAATCTTTAAGCTTTCTTAGGCCTATGTGGATCAATGCTCCACGTTGGGCACCAAATGTAGAGGGAAGTTTCTCAGTCCCACCTAGCCCCGTGGTCCAGATGAATCTCTCCCACCCAAGCTCTCAGCTACTTATAATCACTCAGAAGCTTATATTAATTACAAACTGTATGGCCTATGGTTTCAGCTTCTGGCTAGCTCTTTCATCTTAAATTAACCCATTCCTATTAATCTATATGCTGCCACATGGCCACAGCGTTACCAGTCTGCTGGCATCTTGTTGCTCCTTGAGTGGCAGGTTAGCATCTCTCTGGACTCTGCCCTTCTTTATCTCTGCTTGGATTTCCCGCCTGGCTGTAAGCTTTCTTGCATAGGCCATAACAGCTTTATTTATGATCCAGTGGGAGCCACACATACAGCATACAGAAAGACATCCCACAGAAGATATAGAAGCTGTTATTTATTTCTCTCCTCCCATGTAATATGTATACATTATTCTCCTTTCTCGAAAACATGCTTCACTGCCTTGGTGAGCTAAAGAAATCCAGTTACCTTTAATATTCTAATTATAAATGCTTATGAGGTTCTATCTCAAATTTCTATGGTTGAGCAGTGAGACAAAAGAAACCAAAGGCTGGCAGGATAGCTCAGTGTGTAAGGGCATTTGCTGCCAAGACTGACCCGAGTTCAAACAGGGGAAGAAGAAAACTCCTACAGCATGTCTTCTGACCTTAAAACATGTGCTGTGGCACTATGTGCTCTTTTTCTCTCTCTGTCTCTGTCTTTCTCTCTGGTGCACGCGCACACACAATGTGTAATTTTTAAAAATGCACAATTCTATCTTTTGCAAGATGTAAATATATATAGTTCTCTTGTAAGTTGTGAGTAGTTTTATCAGCAAGGGACTATTACTTTATATAAAATATGCCTTCAGTCACTCTTGTGAAGTTAGGCAAAACCTTAGTTCTTTCAGAGTTTCTGGATGGTGTGGTGGCATCAAGATCAACAGAGTTCAAGGCCAGCCCCAAACTCCAAGTCGTCCCAGTTTAGGGTCTGTGAGAGTCTTTAGAGTCACAACTGCAGATGACACTGGAATGTATTATTTCTCTGGCTTCTGGCCACTGCCTGTGAAGACAAAGACTTGCCTAAAAGTCTGGCTCTGACTTCTGAGTTGTTCAGATGGCTCCCTTCAGCGCTGCACACTGGATGAAGTGCTCATAGAAACTCAGGGCACGTCATGCATTAGCATTGACTCCTCAGTCTACAACAGATGGCATGATCTTTTTGCCCCTTTCATGTATATTATATAATTCATGGCAGTAGCAAGTTTTTGTCTTAGTTTTTTGCCTTACTTTCTGTACTTAGTCTATGAATGAAAGGTAGTTTGAATCTTGAATACTGAACAGTCAGTTGAAACAAATTGGGGCCAGTTAAGATGACTGACTCAGCAGGTAGGTACAGGTGCTTGCCACCAAGGCTGGAGACCGAGTTAAATCCATGACCCAAGGGATGAGGGAAGAGGGCAGATTTCTGGAGGGTTGTCTTAACTCCACTCACACACAGACAGTCACGCGCGCACGCACGCACGCACACACACACACACACACACACACAAATAAATGTAACAAAACAAGTTTCTAGGCAAGGACAAGGCATAAGCAGTACCTACATGCCAAGGAAGCTCATTCACATATGAGAAACGACAGCCAGTTGAGCATGGTGGCACACTGCCAAAGGGCCCAGCACTTGTGAAGCTGAGGCAGAGAAAGACAGCGTGGCAACAATAAGATGCTTGCTCAGAACAAAAACACGAGGGGCTGGAGAGAGGGCTCCGTGACTAGGAATACTTCATATTCTTGCGGAGGACTCACATGTGGTTCCCGGCATGCTCACAACTATCTGTGACTCCAGATCCAGGGGATGTGACAGCTGTGTTCCCCACCAGCACCTGCACTCAAACACATCCCCTCCCCAATTTCAAACACAAAGACACTTTGGAAAACAAAGCAATCAACAAATGATAGCATGCAAGGGAATATCTGGGCCATTTAATGGAATGCCAGTCCTACTTCCTACTCTGGCAAAAGTAACTTGGGAAATGTTTCCTGGGGGCTGGGGAGATGGCTCAGTGGTTCCATGCTGGCCCCTCATGCATGAGGCGGAGTTCAGTTCACAGGAGTCCTGTAAACTGGAGAGGCAGTACATGCCTGCAATTCCAGCACTGGGGAGGTGAAGACAGGACCCCTGGCCAGTGAGGGGTCCTTTTGTTGCACTTTCTCACCTACAAATGCCCTGTAGTGCTGGCTATCATGTCACAGGCCTGTAGTCCCTGCACTTGGCAGGCAGAGGTAGAAAGATCAAGAATCCAAGGTCACCTGTGGCTGTATACCAAGTTGGGGCCAGCTCGGACTACATGAGAGAGAACTGTCTCAAAAAGCCAAACAAACCTGCAAGTATGTGTTTTTCTATTTGTATCAACAGTAAGTTACATCTTCAGACTTCATTTGGGAAGCAGCCTAGACAATAAAGCTTCTCTTTAAGAACTCCAAACACTGAATAACGAAGGAAGGTAAAATAATATAAGGTGATACAAGAGTCTGTTAGGGTTGATGGAGTGCCTCCTCAGTGGGTTAGGGCACTTGCTACTAAGCCAGTGTACCTGAGTTTGATCCCTGGGACCCACCAGATGAAAGCTGAGAACTCCATGTACAAGCTGTCCTGACCTCCACACTGGAACTATGGCATTCATGCAGTAATACATGTGCATAAGCTGTACTGTTAAAGAATTCCTTTAAAAATGTATCTGACATAAAAGCAGGTTTTCAGAAATGAAGCAGAAATGGAAAAACTTTGGTGAGTCAACACTGAAGTTTGTGTCTCTATGCCCAGAGGTGTTAAGCCCTGCAGACTTGGAAACAGTAGCCAGGCTGGACATAAGGCAGACACAGGCTGAAGTCTGAAGACAGCCACTGTAGGAATGTGAGCAGGCTAAAAACACCCCTTAATTTTGGTGCTGGATGGAGAGGCATAAATTGCCACTCTCAAAACATTCATAATAGGTCATTCCTCAGTTTATTATTCAAAATGATAAACCATCAAGCTAATAATTTGAAGGAGTCTCAGGCTAACAGCCTTTGGATGTCTGGAAAAGCAAATAGATTCTCTTAGGGATTTTCAACTTCAGTCTGACTCAAATCATCCTTAGTTGTCAAGGAAGATACCAGATACTCAAGACAAATGGCACCATGAATAAAAGACAAAGTCCATCAGATAAACAAGATCATCACAAAGAGTATGAACAGGAAAAAATGATGTTTAAAGAAACAAACATATAAAAGGAACAAAAGATTGCAGAAAAGATTTGTAAACCAATTAGAACTTGTAAGAAAAAATAAAATAATTGAAAATTAAAAAACAACCCTCTAGGGGACAAGGCCATTGTCCACTCCACTTCAAGTCTCCAGAGTTCTGGCACATGGACCAATGCCTGGTGTCCCAGAAAGGCCGCACCAAGGCATGACTAGGGTGATCTCATGTGCCCAAGGAAGCACTGGGCTCTAGCCACAGACTCCTCTTGAGAACCCTGTAGTCTTCATTCTAAGACAGGCAGTCACTACTCTGGTAGTGGGACAGTCTGTGACCCAGGGCTGACTTGTGAGGTGCCACTTCTGAGTTCTGGGAGTTGATCTGGGCCACGCCTGAGGGCTTCCTGAAGCATGGTAGGTCCACTTAGAGGAAGTACTAAGTATGGCGGCATGACTTGGAGGTCCCTTGGTGAGTTGTGTGTCCTGGAGTGCAACTTTTGCCTGCTGCAGACCTCACTCAAGGCCTTGGGTGGGACATGCCCTAGTCCATATGGAGAAAGACATGACCTCCACATGTCTAAGACTAGAATTAAACTAAAAAGACAATTTATGTTTAAGACTCAGAAATAAATCAGCCTATAATCACAACATAAACAGGCTAAATCATTCAATTTTTAAAACTTTCTTGGCCTCCAGGTGGTGGAAGGCAATACTTAGTAGGCAGAGGCAGGTGGATTTCTTTGAGTTCCAGATAGCCAGGGTTACACTGTATCAAAAAGAAAATGCAAGGGCACAACTGTGGGGCCCATAATGACACCAGGATTGGAGAATCCTAAACTCAGATGGCGGTTAATCTCTGGAAACCTGAGGCTGGCTCCAGACGTTCCTATTATGAACTATTATGGTGAGGACAGTGTGCCACAGCACAAGGGCAGACAAACCAGTGGACCAGTAACACTAAATCCAGGCACAGACCAAAATGTATGTGCTCAACTGGCTTTGAAAACACACTTACAAAAACGAGGGAGAAGAGACTATTTCCCCCTTTAGTTTTTATAAATTCTTTGAGAATCATGTACAACGTGTTTTCAGTTCGGTTTTAGGGTTTGTTTGGTTTGTTGTTGTTGTTGTTGTTTTTTCTCTTTGGATACAGGGTCTCCCTATGTGGCACTGGATGTCATGGCTGGCCCCAAATTCAGAGATCCGCCTGCCTCTTGTAGCCTAGTGCTGGGATTAAAGGCATGCGCCACCCATGCCCAGCTTCCATTTTTATCATCTTCACCTCCACCTCATACCTACCCAATTTTGTAGCCTTTAAAAAAACAAACAGGGGGCTGGAGAGGTGGCTCAGAGGTTAAGAGCACTGGCTGCTCTTCCAGAGGTCCTGAGTTCAATTCCCAGCAACCACGTGGTGGCTCACAACCATCTGTAATGAGATCTGGAGCCCTCTTCTGGCCTGCAGGGGTACACGCAAACAACACTGCATACATAATAAATATATAAATCTTTTAAAAAAAAAGAAAAAAAGACACATTAAGTACAGTTTGTGCTGGCCATATACTCTTGGATGTAGAGCCTTCCACTGAAGTGTGGTTGACCCTGTTTTAAAAAAGAAAAATGGCAAATTGAGTCCATCAACATACTAAGAATTAAGGTTAGTTAGTATTTTAGAAAGAACAGTTGTGTATGCACACACGCGGAGAGCAGTGAAACTCAACTACTCACAACCAAGCACCAGCACCTACAGTGGAGAGGACATCCTCAACCAGGACAGGTGGGTGAGCACACACTTCAGATTGTGAAGCATTCTAACACCTTATCCCAGCCCTGGAGGCGGAGACAGCTCGGTGAGAGTCCAGTTCCTGCCCGAGGACGGCAGAGGACAGCAGAGGACAGCAGAGGAAGACTCCCGAAGTTCCCGCTGGCTGCCTCATGGGCATGAATACACACCTGCGTGGTCACGTGCACACATGACCCAACGTAAACAGATGGTTTCCCTTGAGATGGCACACGTCCACCGTCTGTGCTTTTCAACATGTACTGTGGGTCTGCAGGAAGGGACCAAACTGAAGCCATTTTGGATAGAATTTCCATTTTGAATAAGGGGCCAAATGAAGTTGAAGTTCCCAGACCTCCCTGGGTAACTGACATTACGGACTTCCTGGCTGGCAAGCTGAGACGTGAATGGTGGACAAGCCACCCCACCACAGCTGAGCGAACCAACCAATGGGAACAAGACTGTACCAGAGAACAATGTCCCTAGGAAAAGTCCCTACCCCGAATCCTGACCGGTGGAAAATACAACCGTAATTTGGCACAGAGGGTTTTTTTTCTCTGCTTAAATACTTGCTGAAATGAATGTTCAGGGAGGCAGTCAGCTCCCAAGTCTATACTGCTGTCCCTGCCCAGTTCAATAAAGACCCTGCTTTGTGTGGACTCTTGTGCCTGCCTGGGTTGTTTCGAACTCTCAGACCCCACAACATTCTACCTATCACTGTAGTAAAATAATGATAAGAAACAAAACATCCATAATGGGCAGATGAAAACTTAAAAGTGCCCGGTGTAGTGGCGCACACCTTTAATCCCAGCACTCAGGAGGCAGAGGCAGGTGGATCTCTGTGAATTTGAGGCCAGCCTGGACTACAAAGCAAGTTCCAGGGCAGCCAGGGCTACACAAAGAAAATCAAACAAACAAAACACACATATGTAAGATTCCTACAGAGAAATCTAATATAAGACATGAGGCTTTCATAGGGAAAACTGTGTTTATTGGAAGACATTAAATAAAGACATTTGAAGACATTAAAGTCAGGGAGTGGTAGTGGCTCACGCCTTTAATCCCAGCACTCAGGAGGCAGAAGCAGGAGGATCTCTGTGAGTTCAAGGTCAACCTGGTCTACAGAGTGAGTTCCAGGACAGCCAGAGCTATTACACAGAGAAACTCTGTCTAGAAACAAACAAACAATAAGAAAGCATAATCAATGGAGAGACATATAATGCTTCTGACTGGGAAGACACATGGAAAAGATGCAAGTTTTCTCCATGCTGATTAGCACATTCGACACAACTACAGAAGACACTGCACAAATTTGGTAGGAAATGTGTGTACCATATGCAAAGGGCTGACATCCAGAACACACACAGAGACCATACGCATCAATGAAAGACAGCTTATCAAACATGGGCAAAAACACTAATCACTACTTCACAGAAGAGGACCATATATGGAAAAATTATTCCACAGTCATCAAGGGAATGAGACACTGAATATTAGACCTCCAACTGGCAGACACCAGACAGCCAAAAACGGATGTTGCCAAGGTGTGGTCCAGGAACTCCAGCTGCGCTGCGGTGGGAGCACTTCAGAGCCCAGCTCAGTATTACAGTGGACTCCTCCTACAAGCTGCGGTATTCAACCTATCATTTCCGAATCTCTTTCATTCTTAAAATTGAGGCATTCAGAGCTACAGCACATGCAGGGTGCGCCTATTAGTACTTACCACATGAGAAACCAAAGTGGAGACTTTTAAAGACACGAAGCATGCATATGTATGCTCGATTAGATATCAGCTGTGATACTACATACCAGGACAATATTTAAGCCTGGGGAAAGGAGTAAAAAGGACGAATGTCTCAGTGGTGGTCATGAAAACAGTGTCCTCAAAGACCTTCTTTAAGGAATGGTCATTAAACCGCAGTGCAGGACTTCAAAACCAACTGTCCTACACCAGCTCTTGCACACACAAGGAAATGGGTGCAGGAAACTATACATGCTCAACACTGACTATCTGTCCTCTGTCAGTCACTGTTCTCAGCACTGACTGAGTATCTGTCCTCTGTCAGTCACTGTTCTCAACACTGACTGAGTATCTGTCCTCTGTCAGTCACTGTTCTCAGCACTGACTACAGAATCTGCAACAGAATCGGGCAGAATGCCCACAGCAGCACTGTCTTCAATAGCAAAACACTGAAAATCATAACCCAGATCCTGGTGAACAGAAGACCAGATAAAATTGTAGAATAGTAATACAATGGAATATTATATAGCAGGAAGACATGAAATACAATCACGTGCATAAACATGTATGCAAATTTAGAAAATACCACAAAATGTCACAGGAGAATACATATATCATGATTACTTTTACAAACAAGTTCAAAACAAGGTACATCTAAACATTTTATTAAGAACATACACATGTGTGATAGAGCTACAAATAAAAACATGGAAATAATGACTACAAACAAATCCAGAGCACTTCCACTGTATGGTGTGTGTGAAGGGAGGAGAGATGGGATAGAGGGAGTTTGTAGGCCGTTAGGAAGTTCTGCTTCTTAAGCAAAGCTTGGTAAAAGTCATATCATTTTACCTTTTTTATCCATACAGACAGGTTATGGCTGGCACACACTGTTTCACAGCAAATATTTTTAAACAAGATGTGAGGTTACATAATACTTCAAACAAGATGACATCGCCACTTCAGTCACTGCTGTCCAAATGAGAGGCAGCCAACAATAACGGGCAAGTCCATGACATACAAAACAACCCAGTGTGTATGATTGCTCACTTAAGCTGGTAAAGAACCAATGAGCTCGCGGTACCGCGGCCCTGCCCTTCCATATCAGCCCCCAGCTACCACCGCCAACTCTCTGTGTGAGTACTTTGCTCACTGTGGATAATTATTTCTATAAAGCAGATAATGAGCCAGGCACAGTGGGATTGCAAGTTCAAGGCCAGCCTGAACTGCTTAAGGTCTGAGCTAACCTGGGGTTCTGATGAGGAACTAATTGGCAATGTAAAGCATACAACACTTCCTTACTGAATGGTGTTGCCTAGGCACATTCTCCTAACTGTGCATTTGTGTGCTAAGTATTTCTAAAACCTGGGCAACATACAGCCATTCTCCACTGCCTCTCTATCTTCATCAAGGACAGCTTCCTTCTGGGTATGCAAAAATGTCAGCCATTTCTAGACACTGTCTGCCAACATCACCCTGTCTGTGCCTGGGATTTTATGGACTTGCAGCAGTTAAGGGACAGTTTCTCCTAGTCCAGGGAATTCACTGAAAATTCTGGTCTTCAATTCAGAAATTCTGAAAAGCCAAAGTGCTCTTGAAATATTTAACCCATCAGCCGCTGTTTTTATCTTCTTAGTTATGGAGTGGGAAAGGGCAGACTAGTTGAGGCAGCAAATGAGCCAACATTTGTTACTGCTAACACCATCAACTCACCAGAAAGTTACAGGAGCTGCTGTGCCTATCCATCAACAACACACATGCACACACACCCAGCCAGCTGTGCAACCCAGAATCCACATTACAATGGACAAGGAGGGCAAACTGCAATCTCTGCACCAGACACTGGGAGCTTCCAAACTCTGCCTAGCACCTGTTAGGCTTTATTTTACTAGATGAACCTGTTGGATCAGGAGACCACCCAGGCACACATTTTCTTTCTTTCTTCTCAATCTTAGTTCTGCAACGGACAGAAGCAGCACATGGATAGGAAGATGGAGAGCCATCTGGAACCAGGAGGCCAACCATCCTGAGATTTTGCAGCTTTCACTCAGCTTAAAGAATCTTTTTGGGGGGCTGGAGAGATGGCTCAGAGGTTAAGAGCATTGACTGTTCTTCCAGAGGTCCTGAGTTCAATTCCCAGCAACCATATGGTGGCTCACAACCATCTGTAATGAGATCTGGTGCCCTCTTCTGGCCTGCAGGTGTACATGCTATATACATAATAAATAAATAAATCTTTAAAAAAAAAAAAAAAAAAGAATCTTTTTGTTTCTCCCAGAATGTTATGGTTTGTCTTTCCACACATGATCAGAATAATACATTGTAGTTACAGGGACTTATAACTAACTAGACCTGAAGGGAGGAAGGCCAAGGGCATCTTGTGTCTGTCCCTGTGAGTAAGAATCTAAAACGAAGTGCGGTGACTCAGGCTGCAATCCTGCCCTTGAGAGGTGAGGCAGAGGACTGTAAGGAGTTCAAAGTCAGCCTAGGTTACAGAATGAAACTAAACAGGCTCTTGCCCAACAAGCTTACAGTGGCCTGCCCCGGGGAGCGGCAGGAGTTCGGTTCTAAACCAGCTGTCAGTTCCAGCAGTTTCCTAGGCTTAAACTGATACACTGCTTTCTAGTGTCAGAGAGACTATTTCTGCTCCGCATGCTGATGCACGTCTTTAATCCCAGCACTCGGGAAGCAGAGGCAGGCTTCTGTGAGTTCAAGGCCAGCCTGGTCTTCATGGTGAGTTCCAGCACAGCCAGGGCTACACAGTGAGACCCTGTCTCAAAACACACACACACACACACACACACACACACACACACACACACACACACACCAACAAAGACGAGAGACTAACTTCTGACAGATTTCAGATCATTTTGATCTTCCAGTGTCTCTGTGCCCACCGATCTCCTTAACTCTAACACAGCTTCAGATCAGGCCTTCCTCTCTGAGATCTAGCACCTCCCTCCTACACCTCATCTCACAATTCCCTTCATTAGGAACCCAGTACAGGGTGGCTGAGGCAAGACAAAGCTCCAGCGTCTCTCTCCCCAGCATAACACACACTAAAACAACTCTCCTTCAGAACCACCGTGCTGACTGCGGTCTGAGATCGGGGAATGGAAGAAGACAAGGGTAGCAATTTTTTCACTCACCTGTTCAGATATTTAGGTGCCATGAACGGCCCAGGAGGGAAGAGCATGCAGACCGTCTCTGTGCAAACACCCAGTCAGAGACCAGAAAGGGACAATGCTACTAAGTAAGGGGACAGCATCTGTGAGACTGTGAAGAGAGACTTGATGCAGCAGCTAGAGCTCGCTGAAGGTGGAGGAGGTCAGTGAAGGTGTGCCCAGACTGGTCAAGTGCATACAAAGTGTGTGAAAAAAGACAGGTGTGGCACCACAGACATGGGCAACTGTGCAAATTCCAAGGGGTGCTCATGCGACAAGATGAAGTGTGAGGAGAGCGCCTCCTAGATCTGGGAAATGCAACAATATACCTGGTTTTGTTAGAGCCATCGGAACAGAGTAGCAGGGCAGAACCTGGCTGCTGTGAACCAAAGTGGGACAGAAGGAGACAGACAGACAGAGACAGAGAGAGAGAGACAGACAGACAGAGAGAGACAGAGACAGAGACAGACAGACAGAGACAGAGAGAGACAGAGACAGAGAGAGACAGACACACAGAGAGAGACAAGAGACAGAGAAGAGAAAGAGAGAGAGAGGGAGGGAAGAAGGGAGAGAGGAGAAAGAGAGAGAGACAGAGGAGAGAAAGAGAGAGGGGGGATGGAAGAAGGGAGAAAGAGAGATAGGGAGAAAGAGACAGAGAGAGAGAGACAGACAGAGGAGAGAGAGACAGAGACAGAGAGAGGGGAGAAAGGAGAGACAGAGAGGAGAGAGGAGAGACAGAGAGAGAGGAGAGAGAGAGGAGGGAGGGGGAGAGGAGGGAGGGGAAACAGAGGAGAGAGAGAGGAGAGGAGACTGAGGCACACAGAGAGACAGACAGACACAGAGAGAAAGTAAGCTAGCTCCAAAAAGTCAAGGAAAGACTCTGAAGGTGAAAACAAGTCTAGAATGTTTCTTGGAGCCGTCTGTCTGTTTCCCTTGCACACAGACCAGCACAACTGTAACACAGTATCAAATCTTGGAGAAAATGACTCCTGACCACAACCTAACTTCAGTTTCTAGACAGTCCATCTTAAGGCAGCAAGAGACACATCAGCCTCCACAGATGGGCTCTGCCACCACTACTCTCTGATTGTATCATTCAAAGTCAATAATAACACCTGTCATTGTTTATAGCAAAAAGGGGCTTTTATTTTACATATCATTGGCACACAATACATAGAACTGCCTATGATCAGTCTTAGGAAACAACAGTTACACTTCAAATGGCCAAAGGCCACGCCTACTTGCAGTTTCTCTATTAGGAGCAGATGCCTACAGGAGCTCTAAACACTAATCACTCCAGACAGAATGTAACAAATGGTCTTTATGTTGTAAGCACTACCATTTTAAAATAAAAGCCCTTTAGTTACAGCAGACACTCTCTAAGCAGAACTGATTTTTGCTAGTCTACAAGTCTGAAAGAATCGATCAACAATTTCACTTCTCTATAGATGATTATACCTGTACTGGATTATGGGGCAAAGATGCCTCATACATGCAATCTGATTATTTTAATCTTTAAATACAGATTGAGTTTATATATAACTTATTTCTAGTTAAATTGCCAAAATAATTTGCTAAACTAAAATAAAGCCAATACAGTATCTTAGAAAACATAATTCTAAAAGCATGCAGTATCAATAATATTTTTACTTCTTATGTGAACCGAAGTTCAGAACACAGGACAGAGGCTTGTGACACAAAGACCGTTATACAGCTGGAGAGGAAAGAAAGAAATTCAACCTAATGTAAATCCTTGTAGTAGGAGATGTCTGCCTGGGGTGGTGAGCTTGGTATTAGAGCCCTGGCCTAGCTGCCCAGGCCCCGAGTTCAATCTCCAGCACACACACAAAACAAGGGTGCGGAAGATGGCGGGAAAAGAAAACAACGTCTGCATGACATGGGTCACAGCTTCACCATGTGCAAGTCATGTTGGCAGGACGAGTCCTTCTACTGGAGCCTTCTAACATCGCATGAACTACTAACACCAAAGCCACACTCCCCTGCTAAAGCATCTCTCAGTCACCAGTTCCGTAACAGAAACAGAAAAATGACTTATGCTTAAGGAAGTAGGCCAATGAAGGAAAAAAATACAATTTGGGCAATTTGCAAGGTAAAAAGATTTATTATTTTAACAAATCACTTGATATAGAAAGGCTACCCTTTTGTCAAAGAAGCAAATTGTATGTTAGAACCATGGGCTCATATCTGTCTCCTGGTCTAGAATAGAAGATGCCTTTAAGCAAAATAAACTAAATCACATACTAAATAGACAAAAAAAAAAAAAAATACACCAAAAAAAACCAAATTTTAGTCTGCTATACAATCAACTTATTCCTCAACAGTAAGATAAATGTTTCAAGATGTAAACTGTTAACTGATGCAGAGAATAGGGATTGAAAGCCAGAAATTTTCTAAGAAAGTAACTGGGCTTGAAACATACAATTCCTGTAACTGGCTATTCTAAGCTGAGCACACACATACAACAAAGCCTACCACTCAGTATGTGCAAATCTGCATACCACATAACTTTGGTTAAGACATGTTTAGCTCTATCAGACACATCATGGAAGCTACACAAATGATTACAAACATAATAATGAGGTAAGTTCAAAGTCTCCTAGTGCAAAAAGCAAGCACTGCCCAAAGCAAAGCACATAAATTAAATGAAGGCAAGAGTGAAGCTCTCCCCACGGGAGCTGCTGGAATAACCAACCAGAGGTGCTCCTTGTAAACACTGCTTGGAAAGTACCCATTTAATGATTAAGGATTCATGTACCCAAAAAAGGTATTCTAATAACACCAGAGTAGTGCATTTATTTTTTATCTTTAGAGTTCAGAAACCACTCATGTGTCTAATAGTTTGCATATTTTCTTCAAGAGAAATTTAATTAGTGAGACGCATTAATTACAAATACTGTAGTATAAAAATCCCAGTCTTTACAAAAATTATATATTAAAATATTCTATACACTTTAAGTTAGTAACTGGCATATATATCAATTCTTCACAATTAGATTCATCTTCACTGGGCATATCATACGTAAAGTTGGAGGGCACAGCTACTCATTACCCTAAACTGGCATTGAGGTTGTGTGGCAGAAGCAGCTAGGCTTGTGCTCCTGCAGTCACGGCAGCTCTCAGCCTGAAATGTCTTTTCTGCAGCTACTGCCTGTACATACTCATTTCCAAACTGACTGGCGGTCAAACTAAGAGACTTCAGAAGGTGTAAAGGAAGTTACCTGCAGCCAAATGGTCACGGAATCATCTGCATCTCTGAGGTGGTAAGGAGCCTGATTTGGCCGTCTAATGCTTTTTATTTCTGGTATACAAAAGCTTATACAATTTTGAGGTAAAAATAATGCAAAAATAAAACATTTAGAGCATTTACAAAAATCTTACAAATGTTTAAAACACTATTTAAAAACCTGCGTCCTGTTAAGGTGCTTACTTCTTTCTTCAGGAGGAGGACACACGCTTTGATTTTTAATGAAGTCAAGGAAAAGCACAGTTAGAGTGAGGAAGACTGCTACAAAGGATAGCGTTCAGGGACATACCCGACTTCTAAGGAAAATACAAAACACTAGAGCTGAAAGGGACCTTCACGAAAACTCTTCTAACTCTCTCACGTGCTAATGAAGAAACTAAGGGCCAGATAGAGTAAGTGCTTTAGCTAGAGACACATTCAGATATATTGGTCACATACCAATCGGGACTACCCACTATCCTTCTTCTATTTTGTCAGGATTCTCAGGAGAAAACAAAAGACAGAGTTCCTGCACTTGTCTTTTTATTTAACTTCTTAGGCCTGTGGTAACTGTAAATAGAGGAGAGAGTTTAGGTACCGTGAGTCCTACGCACCGGAGAGAGTTGGCAGAAGAGCACTGCTCATAGGACAAAGGCAGGAGGGTACTCAGGCAGGGCATTTACAACGTGGAACACTCACCACAGCAAGGGTACAACAGCCAGCTACTGGACTCATCTCAGCAGCTGCACATGACTGAGTCACAAGGCCTTGACAAAAGAGAAGGGGCAATACACCTTACGGCTTTTATCTTTGTTTTGCTATTCTTTTTCTTTATAAGTAGTTATATGGGTAAGGAAGAATCCATATACTAATTTTCAGTCTTTGCTTCTTTCTATTTTTTATTTGGATCTAGAAATGAGCAAATACATCTTAAGAACAACTTACAAACTCAAATTCATAACTGCTAGAAATACAGTCAGAGAATACTCTCCGAGAACAGGTCTTCATAACCAGTTACTAATAAATAACCATCACAACAGCTTGAATAAAAACAACTCAACTCAAAGGTGCTTTCTTATTGTTACCTTGAAGCCATCGAACTTGGGTGGCTGGTCCATAGCCCTTTTCGTTCTTTGCTGATATCCTGAATACAATGGCAGGTCTGGATGTGTAATCAATATGCGCATTTGCAAGCTGCCCAGAAGTCACAATACATGAGGTTTTAAGACCACAGTAGATCCTCATGAACACAAGTTGGCTTGGATTATCCTGCACCTGTGCTGTGCGGATAGCCAAGTAGGCTGAGTATTCCAAAATATTCCCAGAAGGTGAAGTTGGCGGCTCCCAGGAAAGGTGGATCCCTTCGACATTCTGGAGAAGAGGAAGAAAGAGGTGATTCTCTATTCCACTTATCACGTCTTCAGAAGGCAGACCCTTTCCTCCTGCCACTGCACTAGACATCGGAACTCTCACTGCTCATTAGGACAGCTTAACTGGCTCTACAGTTTATACACACTTTTCACAAAGTGAGGCTTAAATATCCACAATCTGCCTACTGTATCCCCCAGAGAGGATTTTCTTCCTTAGCAAAGAGCAAGAGTTATAAAATACAACCCAACTTTGTATGTTCCAGAATTTAAAACTCTCCAAAATGAACTCTGGATAATGAAACAGGACAATACAAACTGATTTCCAGTCCTGTGGTTTTATGCTGTAATTGTACTTGTAATTTGATACTAAAAATACCATGCATGGCTACCAGCACATACTTTTAAACATTTCATCCACCTCCCTTAGGTATCTTTCACAAGTGCCAGTAAGAATCTCTGTATAAGATGAATCTTTGTTCTCAACATAATAGTGTTCAGAGTGGTATTTCACAAGTGACAGAACCAAAAGGGTTTCACCCTTGGCAATCTAATGTGATGCCCATAAAAATCAGATTCATGATGTAGAGAATGACCTTTCCTATAAGTTCTGAAACCCGAAAATTTAGCTTCTCCCCCATGAAACAACTGGAAATGCCATGGACTGGAGGCTGGTCTCCCACCAGGCACCAGATTCACAGGAACATTTATCTTGGACTTGCTCACCTCTGAAACTGCAAATGATATATTTGTATTTTTAAAATAAATCATCTAGTTTTGGATAGTTTGCTGTAATATAATAAATTCCCTTTGGCACACAGAAAAGAAATGATAAGGATGGAGAGGTAAACAGCAATGGAGAAAATGTTTTTGTTTATGTTACTGCTGACAAATAATTCCATGATTGGCTGGTGGAAAACAAAAATCTCTAAACCCTGTGTTTCTAATCGTTTGCATCACAGACCAGTCTTCCTGGACCTGACAGGTTACCTTGGAGATACGGACTGTGGAAGGAGCTCCAGGAAAACCAGGGATACACGTTTTAAATTCACTGATTTTGCTGAAAGGGCCTATTCCACAACCATTGATTGCAGCAACTCTGAATTTATATACTGTTCCTGGAACAAGATCCTGTTTCTTAAGTAAACTGTAGTCAGGTACATCTGCATTTCCTACCTAAAATGTAAGATATATTGAAGTCAGAAAAAAGGTACACTTATTATTTCAAAGTTATAATTATTCAATTTTTATTAAACAAAAAACTGTTTAAGAATGAGCTGTATTTTAGGGATGCAAGTCCATCATGTATTTCCCTTTCTCACACAAAGAGTAAAACTAATGCAGAACCCAGTAAGTCCCTTCCTGAATCAGATTCATACCCAGTGGGGAGCTGATCTGAACCTCTGCTGTACGGGGAAAGGCAAGGGAATTCTGCACATGGGAGGCAGCAGAGGCAGGAAAAACAAAAACAAAAACCCAGAGGTGACATCACAATCACAAAGAAATGCCCCATCCCCATGTGAACTCGACCGGGAGAAGAACCTCAGACCTGCTGTCACATAATGGTCTTCCCAGGAGCAATGCCCTGTAGAGACAGGTAAGCTAGCTTGGCAAAGCAGGCGTAACTGACACGTAGGGTAGTCTATAAACCCGCGCAGTCTATAAAACCGCTGATGAGGATGTGCTCTTGGGTGGCCATGTCCTGCCACCCAGTCCTTTCAGACAGTTTGCAGCTGTCCTTCCTGACCGTCACCACACCTTCTGGAAGCCTGGCCATCTCTACCACACAGGAAGGACACCAGATCTCAGAGCGTAGACAACTGACTTGCCTCTGTTCACACCGAGGAATACTGGAACTCAAACTCCGGTTTACTAGCTACAGACTTTCTGCTCTTTTGTTCTTTAAGAAAAATTAGGTAGCTAACATGTCTTTACAATGGATGTATCCTTATACGGACACAGATTCATCTCCAGCCAGGGATCCTCATTAGCCATAAAAGTAGTAATTATATACACCGTGGAAAGATCCCAATTTCATTCCTTCAAATGACCTGAATCAGAGTTATCAAAAATAATCTCATTCCCAAGGTTCATAATTCACTTTTTGTACAATTTGCTTGCTTTATGAAGTGTTAGGAATTGTAGCCAAACTTATACACATGCTAGACATGCATTCTACTAATTATCTCCTCAGCCCTCAAAATGTAGAAAATTTACCAACAGTTAGTTACCTTTGACATACTTTGTTTTCCTTTTGGTAGCAAATAAAACTGGCTCACCAAAGCAGTATTGTTTTTAAAAATTCCCACATCACACCATTGTTGTTCTGTTTTCAAAATGGCCACTGGATTTGAAGGTGTCTCTTTCTAATTTCAGAGAAAGGAAAGTTTATAAAGACCTTATTGAATATAGAAATGTCAAACTTGTGTAATCCCATACAGTGGTCTACAAGTGCATACCTGAGTGAACAGCACACATTACTAGCTCACAATGAACAGGATGCCAATTAAACACAGGGTGTAACAGGGACTCTCCGCCAGGAGCTTGCTACTATGAGCCTGGCTGAGGTTAGCTTGCTTCCAAATCAGCAGCAGGTTAACATGCCAGCTGTTAGAGAGCACTGTCATTTCACAGACCCTCAGAAAGTGGAATCCCTTTGGAGAAATGCTACAGGAACAAAGTTCATTCCAACTGGCCTTGTCTCTAGATTCAAAACCAGTAAGTAGAGATCCAGTGATCTTTGCATCTGAAGTACCTGTGCTTCTCCAAAACTAAAAGGAGAAAAAATGTTCAAAACCAAAGTGCAATGTGAATAGATTTCAATCTATATGAAAAAGAGGAGATTACACTGGTCTGCATTTCTTTCCTATGCTTTAAAAACAGACTTTCTCTAACTTAAGCTACTTTCGGTGGTGAGCTATCCTTACTCCCAGAACTAACCTTTCAAAACCATCTTTTTATAAATGGGACATTGTTTCCAGAAGCTCAAAACAAATGTGCACATCAGTTATTTATTTCTGACTTAATATACAACAGCAGAGGCACATGCTCATCACATGACATCACTGACATTCAGGTTAGCACACACAACAAAATCAACTGACTGGAAGTCTTAAAAGCTTAGGGACAGCTCTGAACTTCATTTGCTAAAGCTGGAAAAACCCAACAACTTTCATGAAGCACCTGGCTCCAACTGAAAAAACAAACACAACTGTGACTGATATGTCACAAAACAGACTCAAAAGGAAAACCTTTCCATTTCATAATCCCTCCCTGAGAAGAGTCTACAAACACAGATTTAACGTTCTGGAAAGGGGAACACCGATGAAGGAAGATACATGATCAAAATTCCAAAAATGAAAAAATTTATGGAAAATTCTTAAAGACTCTTAAAAAAAAAAACAAGCAAGGAATCATAATGATCACAGCAATCAAGTGAGATGACTGGGTTTTTTTTAACCCCTAAAAACAATATGTATGTATGATCCTTATATTTATCTACTTAAGGCAATCCTGATGTATCTGTGAGGCACTTTGCAAGCATTTAAGTTTGGTGCTATGCAGATCCATTATGACCACCCATGAAACAACTCACTGTCTGATTTTTGAACTAGCCTCCATGTATGTCAATCTATTAGAGCAATGTTCTGCTGTGCTCCTATGAAGTAGTTACCCAAGTACTTCTGTCCCTTAACAAATTCCTTTAACCATTAATTTATATTAATGCATACATATGTATGTCCATTTAAATATACATAAACTAGAGAAAACATGGAGAAGAATGTCAAAATGATTTGTGGCCTCACATCCCAAGGATAGTCACCTAGCAGTTGTGGCTGCATTGTGAGGTGGTATACTGAGAATGTGAAATATGTGTATTAAATGAATTTTTACCTCAAAATTGGGATCACAAAATAGGCATTATTATTGTAGCCATCTTTTTTCACTAACTATATTATGAACATTTCCTATCCATCTACCTACTTGTAAATTTATATCAATTCCTTACTACATGAGACCTGAGGCCCTTTTATTTAAACACACACACTCATCTAGAATATCATCTCCACCAGATCATACACTTACAGAAAAGGGCGTGGCTGAAGCATGCACCTCTACACGGCTGATCTTAGTTGCAGGCAGAGCACATATTTCATCAACTGAAAATCAAACCATCAGTTAAGTATTTAACCACTCAGACATATTAAAACACAGTTCATAAATATACAGGGTATTTAATGCCACCAAACGATTAAACATAGTCCATATTCTATGTATTTTACCATAATTAAAAGAACCAAAGAACTGGGGAGCTGGGGAGTTATCTCAATCAGTTCAATCCCAGAACCGATGTAAAAAAGCTGGGCACGATCTTATTATCCCAGCGCTGGTGAAGCAGAGAAAGGCAGATCTCTGGGGCTTGTTTGTCAGCCAGCTTAGTTAAATTAGCAAGCTCCATGTAAAAATTGGAGACCCTATCTCAAAGAACAGGGTGGAGAGTGACTGAGGAAGACACACAGGGTGTCTCTAGCCTTCTCATGCACACACATGCACATCTGTAGATACACACGTGTGCACGTGCACACACAAACACATGCACACAAAATGGGGAAAACAGCCAGAGATATCAGTGATCAATAATCACTCAAACTAGTCACAATGTTCCTTTCATAAGGGTTGATGACTAATTCTAATCAAAGATGAACCTGGCTCCTGGCACAGGAGAACAAGTGACAAAGTTAGTCATCCATCAAGCTTGGAGGACTGTCAATCCTCGGGACTAACCTTTCCTAAGGGATGGAGTGTGCTCAACTTACTCCAGTGGAGGAGATAAGCGTCACCTTAGTGTGTGCTGGTCTGAATACTTTACATACAGGAACAAGGAATATACTGGGATGGGGGATATAGCTCAGCATAGCATCTGAACGTTCAATTACTAACAGGACAGGCAACAAAAACTTGTCTAACTTTTGAGGTTAATAGGAGATATAGCTGGGTGCAGAGATCTACCCTATAAACTCAGCATTCAGAAGGCTGAGGCAGGAGGATCTCAAGGTAGGCGATCAGGCTGGGCTACATAGTGCGATTTTTTTTTTTTAAAAAAAAAAGCCTTTATTTTATGTGCATTGGTGGAACTGGAATTACAGACAGTTATGAGGTGCCATGTGGGTGCTGAGAATTAAACCCGGGTCCTCTAGAAGAGCAGCCAGTGCTCTTAACCACTGAGCCATCTCTCCAGCCCCATAGTGAGATCTTATTTCACAAAAAACAAAGTCAAAGAAAAAAAGACATGTATATTTATCTTAACTGCTTCATGATTTGCTCCACAGTGGAATTCCCATCTATATTGGTAACTCTGAAGATTTATAAGAATAAATGGTTCAAAATGCAGTATGTGAAACATGTTCTACACCTTTAGATTTGGTACTGAATGCTGCTAGAGAAGTCCCATCTTCAGCACCTGCCTCATTTGAACTGGATGGTTCGGTTTTAATGGCCTGCTGGGCTCCCATAGTTTGCATGTTGGAAACAGTACTGGAGAGCCAAGTTTCAGGAATCATTGTTCTTAGGTCCAGGCAACTACTAAATCCACCTACATGTGCTGAAGCATGAGGACCTGAGTGTGAAGGGAAAGGTATAGACCCTGGAGATGTCTGAGTTACTACTTTTGTTGTGCACTTCTTGGCGCTTTCAGTTTCCAGTCACAAACTTGAGCACTGTACGCAGCACTAATATGGATTAACCACGGGGTAGAAAATGTTTAGAAAACGTTCCACTTGAAATACTGACACTGTTTGTTACTGAACTATAGATCAAATGACTCTGTCACTCGGTTTTAGGGTGTGTGGGGGGGCATGAGTTTCTTCAGTGTTCTGCCTTTTCCTGCCTAAACTAGAAATGTATTTGTGATCCTGTCTTCTCTCCCATTGTGGAAAATAAAGTTATATTCATGTATCCCACAATACTGAAGACTTCCTACAGGGTATTATGTTTATTTCTTTGATGATGAAAGAAGATAGGGTTCATGCCCCACAAATTTCTTCATTTGATACATACATATACATAAACATACATATACAAAGAGTCACAAACTGTAATGCCCACTATAAGGGAAAAAACAAAAACAAACAACATTTATCTTTTCCTAAGCTAGGGGCCTCCTTTCTCACTCTCTTCAGCGAGGGTTTTTTTTGTTGTTGGTTTTTTTTTTTTTTTTTTTTCCCCAAGACAGGGTTTCTCTGTGTAGCTTTGGTGCATGTCCTGGATCTCCCTCTGTAGACCACGCTGACCTCAAACTTACAGAGATCCGTCTGGCTCTGCCTCCCGAGTGCTGGGATTAAAGGGATGTGCCACCACTGCCCGGCTCTATCTGGATTCTTAAACTGAGCTTCCTTCTCTTCGAGTAAGTACCGTGGGCTGTAAACACTGTCACCAATCACTCTCTAGTCGAGCACGTATGTATGACCTGGGCACGATACTGGCTGTTGGGAATCCAGCAGTGAACATGTCCACAAGGCCTCCCTCTGCTCGTGTGGCACTTACATTTTAGATAGCCTACATTTGTATTTCTAGCTGAGAACTGCTTCCTAGCCCGCACACGATGTATCTAACTGCCTAGTGCTCCTCCAGCACCGAGCTGGGTTCACAGGTGGACTCTTCCTGAGTCTCCTTGTTCCTGCACTGTCATGCTGACGGTCAACTAAAAAGTCCTGCTTGACTTGCTTTTTTCTCTCATAACCAACCAGTTGCCGAGTTTAGTTAATATACCTTTTTAAGAGCATCTTCAATGTTTTGTTTTCATTCTGTCTTACCCACTGTTTTGTCTTGATGCACACCCATCTCAGAGTACTAAAAGAAGCCCTACCCAGTCTTTCAATTCTTTCCTAAAACGTCTCTTCCTCCAGTAAAGTCAGAGGTTTCTTTCAAGGAAAACACAATCTAATCCTATCACCCCTTTCCTCTTGGAGATAACACCGGCAGCTCTTCCATCTGTGAAGGATGTCAAGCTCTGTGTAACCTAGACTGAGTAGCCATCCCTGACATGGAGTGCTTATGATGTGTCAGGCACCGTCCCACAACCTCTGCCTTTACTATTTGTTCAGCACCAACTTTACTCAGGATTTGGAATCTCAAGCTCAAGTTTGTTTTCACAATATAAACTTCTTCGCAAGACAGAAAGTTACAAACAAGAAATCTTAAATTGGAAGTTTAGGACCAAGCTTATCTAGTCCAAATAATACCTTTATATCAAGAAAGCCAGTGACCCTGTGGGGTGTAGTGGACATACCTATGATCCCAGCACCTGGAAGGGTGAAGCAGGAGAATCACTAGGAGCTGAGGCTAGCCTGTGATACCTAGTGAGTCCTAGGCCAGTCTGGGATACAGAGTGAGCCTATCTCAAAACAAAAATAAAATAAAATAAAATAAAATAAAATAAAATAAAATAAAATAAAAGCTGGTGGTGGTGATGGTGCACACCTTTAATTCCAGCACTTGGGAAGCAGAGACAAGCAGATCTCTGTAAGCTCAAGACCAGCCTGGTCTACAGAGCTACACAGAGAAACCCTGCCTCAAAAAACCAACCAACCAACCAACCAACCAAAACAAAAGCAGAGAAGAAAAACCAAGCAAAGGAAAAGGAAGGAAACTCAACGAAGTGTTACTTCTGTGTAAGCAGAGCAATAGAACAGTACAGCAAACAATCTTTCTAGAGTATGTTTATCTACTGTTCAAAATGGAAATAAAAAGAATGTTTATTCTGTTTTATTTGAATCCTTCAACCACTAGATTTAGAACAGCTATCACAATATCTTAAAATTAAAAAGCTACGTTTCTATTCCAAGGGTATACCAAAATAAAATTTATAAAATAATTGCAGATATTGAAATCATAAGCAATACTTGATATATCTCTCAATGGCATCTGAATATTCAAATATAACCGGGCATGGTGGATCGTGCCTACAATCTCAACACTTTATAGGCTGAGGCAGGAGGATTGCCACAAGTTTAGGTCAGCCTAGGCTACAATAGTGAGTTTTGGGCTAGCATGGGCTACAGAGTAAGATCCTGTTTAAAAAACAAAAATAAAAAAACCTAAAAATCAAAACAAAATACAACAGAATATTCAAATAAAAAATCACCAAATTATGAGCTGTCTTGTAAATGCAAGTGATTAATGAACAGTTCCCATAACTGAATTACCTTAATTCAGATACCTGCTACATGACTATTTACTAAATGACAACTATTCATCAAGCTCAGATCTCAGCCTTTTGGAAAGAGGAACAAGATGAATAAATAACCTCTTACATAAAAAGTGACAGAAAATAAGCACAAGGAAAGTCACACTGACACACTGACCAAAGTCAATTCAACAAGAACCTCCCTGACTGCAGTTTCACACTTATAATCTGTCAATGAGGCTCACTATGAAGAAAATGATTAATACCACGTAGTATAAGTACTTGCCTTGAATCCCAGCACTCAGGAGGCAGAGGCAGATGGAGCTCTGTTAGTTTCAGGTCAGTCAAAGCTATACAGTAAGACCCGCGCGCGCGCGCACACACACACACACACACCACCCCACTCCCCAAGGACAGTGTAACTGTATACTTTTTCAGTACCTCTAAGATTCTCTGTCAATGTTATAAAGGTTAATTTGACTTAAAATGTAACCTTATACCTTCGTTCTTCCATAGCATGTCCGTCACACAACTGTTATTATTAGAAGCATTAGGCGCCAAAGGTGAGTGTAAACCAGCGTTAGACTCTGCTGCTCTGAGGTCTGGTTTGTTTCTCACTGCAGCCCCCTTCACGGCTGTGGGTTCAGTCTTCGCACTGTTTACTGCATCACTAACCTACAAGAAATAAAGTAGTTCATCACAGGAAGTAATGTGCAGTAAAACACAAGTGAATACCTAAAAACAAGAAAATAATTTACAAGTACATTTGGGAAAGTAAATTCACCAGCAGGGAGTGGTGGTGGTGCACGCTTGTAATTCTAGGTCATTTGAGACACAGGCAGAAAGCTCCAGTGCTCTAGGTAGCCTAGGCTAGGAAGTAAGATTCCCAAAACAACGACAGAAACTCAAATTTACTAAAATACAAAACATTTAAAACTGGAATCCTAATTTTATAATCATTCTTTAGCCTAGTAGTTTTAAGATTTTTTTCACCTAATCTCCTTGTTCCTAAGATTCTATTTTTAGTTTAGCTTTTTCAAATGGTGGCTAGTATTTCAAGTATTTATGTAGCACACGTAAGGAGTGCTACATAAATAGAAAACTACTTTAGCATTTTTATTAACAATTTTTTTTGGAGACAGGGTTTCTCTGTGTAGCCCTGGCTGTCCTAGAATTTTCTTTGTAGCCCAGGCTGGCCTCGAACTCATAGAGATCTACCTGCCTCTGCCTCCCAAGTGCTGGGATTAAAGGTGTGTGCCACCATTGCCTGGCATTAATAATTTTTTAATTGATTGTGTGTATAATGTGCAATGGTGCACACATGCCATGACACACATGTGTGGTCAGAGGACAACTCTATGGTGTCTGTTTCCTAATGCTTTTATGTGGGTCTTGGGGACTGAACTCTGGTGGGCAGGCTTGCACAGTAAGTTCTTGACTCACTGAATCATTTTGTTAGCAGCCCCTATTCAATTTTTAAAAAACAAATCAGACACATAGCCGAAAGGGCTGATGACTCCTAAGAGGAAAATTTCAGCAAATGAATTATTTTGTATGACTGAGTTTTACATATAAAGATTCAACATACTACACATCAACATTATTTACTATTAAACATTTGGTCAGAAACCTTCCTAATGCTGAGCCTGGAGGTCTGGACATATAATTCTGGCTACTCTTCAAGGCTGGGGTAGAGAAGATGGAGCCCAGGAAAGAGGAGAGGAAAGAGGAAGGGA
>CABHPH010160323.1:8026-19956 GCA_902168325.1 Peromyscus nudipes | reverse complement strand
TCCAGGAAACAAAAACAAAAAGAAAAAGAAGAAAAGAAATTTCTTTAGATGTTGGGATTTGATTATGAATTAACTGTAGGAAAGGAAAACAGAACTAAAAAGGGAGGCAGCTAACAGCAGGAAAAGCTAAGCTGTATGTGAAGGAACAATACTAATGGCTCACTGCAAGGCTCATCTATGGACACCTCATCACCGTGACACACATCAAGTTCACTGCAGGGCTCATCTATGGACACCTCATCACCGTGACACACATCAAGTTCAATTCCACTAAAAATACTTCAAGGCTGGAGAGGAGTGACAATGGGGAGGTGTCATCAAGTCTTCACCTTCCATTATTTTTTTTCTTTTTATTTATTTATTTATTTTTTAAATTACACTCATGATATTCATTAATTACACTGATATTAATCACACTTGTGGTATTCATATATAACATTCACAGTATTCATTCAATTATATATATAATATATATATATATTAATTTTAAATGCCGAATGTCATATTTAAGGGGGAGGAGGTCTTAAATACAGGCTTACAGCACAATGGGAGGACCCCGGAGGGCAGAAGTTCGCTACTGATGTTTTACAATCTTGCTTCTAATCTGTTAACGCCCATTATTCAGGATACACAGACAAGGAACTTCTCTTAAGCATTCAGGAGGGTGGAACTTGGCAGGGAATTGGCATAGGGAGGATCTCAAGGTCAAGGTGTGCAAGCAAGGCAGCAGTTACCCAAAACGGGGGCCTATCCCCCTTTTATTAATAAATGAGCTTCTGACTTAGGTTGCGTGGGACATCAGCAGGTTACCTTACCCGTCATGGAGACGCCTGCCCAGGCCACACAGGTGCTCTGTCTTAGGTTGGTGAGTGCCCCCCAGGCATTACCCATCTCTGAATACTCATTTTCATACAGGCTCAATCGTGTGTGAGCTGCAGAGTTAACTGCTGCCAAAGATCTCAAAGTGGCACTGGGCTTGCAATCTGTGTGTTCGATACAGAAAAGACCAACAGAGGTCCTATCTCACCCATAGCCAGTGGGCTAAAGGCAACTGAGCCATTCCCTTCCTTAACGAGCCATACTGTGCGTTGGTGTCCTTGTAAGATAGTATCCCAAAAGCAACTGGAACTTGAATTTATAAATTTATAATTTTTAAAGCCAATCGAGATGTACATAACTACTGAATTAAATTTATCATGCCCAATAGAATGAAAGATTAACTGACTTTGGTAGCTACTTTTGTTGCCAGGGTCCATTATTTTTTCTGTATGTGTATGTGAACCTGTCTGCACGTGTGTGGAGACCAGAAGACACCTCGGCTGCAGATTTCTGAGACAGGAGTCCTCCAGTGGCCTAGGATGTGCCAAGGAGGCTTGGCTGGCTGGCCAGTGGGCCCTGTGGCTCCTCCTGTCCCTCCTCCTAGTACTGGGATCTCCAGCACTCACCACTACTCCCAGTTTCCTGTTCTTATTGAAGAGAAGTGATCAAAACCTAGAAAGTAAAGGTGCAACAAAATAAGGATTTAATTTATTGCTTTGCTCTCTATGTAGCTCTGGCTGTCCTGGAACTCACTATGTGACCAGGCTGGCCTCAAACTCACAGAGATGTCACTGCCTCTGCTTCCCAAGTGCTGGCATTATAGGCGGGCTACCACACCCAACTAGGATTTCATTCAAGTGTGCATAGCTAGATTCTAAAAGGAAGCTAGAAGGGTTGAAAGGAGTTGTTTTTAGCAAGATTCAAGAACAGGGAGGGACAAGGCAGTCACCCACTATCTTACCACAAACCATGCAGTACTGTCCAGCTTATGATATACATACATACAATACTCATGACACATGTAGACACACAATGTAAATGTAGTTTGTCTTCTAAAATAGGCTACTCACAAACTGTATGAACAAAACTTGTAATATCTCCTTCCTGGACAACTAGAGTATTTTCTCATCCTCTCGGTCATGCTCAGAACAGGACTATACCTCATCCCTTTCTATGGAAAGGATTCACTGATATCAACAGCAGTTTTCCCAGATGAAATTTTAAAAAACCAAGCCATTAATGTCCACAAATACTTACCATGACCACTTCATAAGGAACAAGTAAATTCACACAAAGTTGTTCAGTTTAGCTATTGACAGTCTTTGGTAAATAAAATAGTTAATATGTAAATATACTTAAATCATATTTATAGATTCAGAATAAATATATGTGTAACATCTAAGAATATCACAATATAAACATAAAAATACTTTCTTGGAGTTGAGACAGGGTTTTGTGTAGTTCAGGCTGGCTGAGGCTGGCCTTGATCTTCTGGACCTTCTGGCTCCACCTCTCCAGTGCTGGGATTACAGCCTGGCTCCTAAGTATCAATTCAAGAGGAATAGCATCCAATGCTACGTGCACTGAGACTAGACTTCTCTCCAACAAGGTTGTTCAATTCAGGCTCTGTCATAAGAAGTCTGTGGAACCTTTTTCTCCTTTTACTTCTGTGGTGCTAGAGACAGAATCCATGGTCTCGTGTATGCTACCAAGCACTCTAACACTGAACCTCATCCCCAGGCCTGTGAAAACCAGGTTGCCTGGACATCTCAGAGGTGGTTCTCATATGAAGCCAGGAGTAATAACCCTTATTCAGAGTAATATGCAAAAAAACCTCCGTAAACCTGGGACTAAAGCCATAAATATTCATTTGTCATCACAGGGGCATCAACTTACACTGTTATGAAGGATGCTATTACTGCCTTGTCTGTGAGGGTCCATCCTGCCTCCTGTAGGAATGAGAAAGTTCACACTGATATGCTCTTAATTAGCATCCATAAAATATGTTGTAAATAGTTATAAGATTACATTAAAGATTAAAATATCATCTTTATCCAAGTTTATCTGCTTCCTTAATAGTTATTTAATAGTTGCTGAAGACTGTAACAAATTTTGTTACTTTCCAAGGGCCTGTTCAGTTAAAAACACTTTTGAAAACCAGTGAAATATTTCTGAAAGCTAATTAAAAACATGTCTGGAACTCAAGTAATATAGATTTTCAAGTACACAGGATGAACTGCAGGAAAGCACTCTATGCACCTTTCTGAGTTCTGCTACAACAAAGAGTGAGACAGCCAGGCTTCAGAGCTGACACTCAGGAAAGCTGGCTTGCCAGGTATATACCAGGGCATCTTAAAATTCATGCATTTTCCTGAACCAAGCATCATCACAGGACTTTCTGCAGTATGTTTTTAAAAAGCACATGAGCAGACATGCATTCTTTAAGCATGACACTTATTTTACCTAGCATATTTGGTGCTGCTGAAGAATCAGGTGATGCAGCTTGGTATGGCAAGTCAGTATTCAATTGCAAAAGATAGCCCTCAACCGTCGGCACTTCGTCCCACTTGACATGGAAAGAGCTGGTAGTAGCTTTGATCAACTGGACTTGTGATGGTGCTGGCGGTTTCTCTAAAGAAAAACATTTATATAGGGCCTTTAGTTTCAAAAGCATCAATAAGTTGCCAACACAGTTTTGGTGGACAGTTTTAAAAACACCAGCAATGAACGCGGTGTCTGTTTACTGAAGACACTTCAACAAAGAGAGTCAAATCAAAGGAGTCTGAAGCTCTGTTTTACTCACTTTCTTCTACAAATACAACAACCCAGAACCAAACTACTTGTGTCGTTAGAATCAGAGGGCTGGTGGTCTACCCTGAACCTAATCGTGTCTAAAAGACTGAGGGGTGAGACTGAGTGTTACAGAATTACTGCTTTGTTGTTTGACCTTCATAAATTCTAGTTTTTTTAATTTAAAGAACTGATTTTCAACCAACAGCATACATGCTAGAAATACTGCTATTAGCAAAGATGGCTTGGATATATTTTGGAAAAATAGTAAGTTTTAATATCCCTTTAACAAACAAAATCAGTATTACCCAAAACATATAACCTTGGTATAAAATATCACTAACATAAAGAAAAATATTGCTAACATTTTCACAAGTAACAGATCTTTAAGATTTAAGATTACAGTCAGGTGGTGGGTGGCACATACCTTTAACCCCAGCACTTGGGAGGCAGAAGCAAACGAATCTCTGAGTTCAAGGCCAGCCTGGTCTACACAGCAAGTTCCAGCACAGCCTGTATACACAGAGAAACCTTGTCTCGGAAAACAAAAACAAAAAAGGTCTGAGATTATGGATTTTATGATAACATCTTTGGTCCAACCTTCTGTGTGTACTTAGGATGTCAGCAAGCCTCACAACTGAGAGAAGTATGTTCCTAGCTTTGGACAGTTAGCTAAGAAAATCCATCTTTGTGATTTGCTCAGCTGTCTAGAGCAAGTCTAATACCTACTTCACTTTTAAATACCTCTTTAAAATATTCTAATCATTATTTTATGTATATAGGTGTTTTGCCTTCATGTATCTCTGTACATCATGTGCATGCCTGGTGCAGAGAGATCAGAGAAGATGTCGGGTCCCCTGGAATTGGAGTTACAGATGGTTGTGAGGAACCACACGGGTGCGGGAATTGAACTCTGGTCCTCTAGAAGAACAGCCTGTGCTCTTATCTGCTGAGTCATCTCTCTAACTTCAAATGTCTCTTTTTACTGATGATCAGCAACATATGGCCATAGCCAGTCCATGCCTGTTTCCTAAACAGGTTCGGTGGAAATACAGCAAGACTCATTTGTTAGTATATTTTGCCTAGGGTTGCTTTCATGCTTCAAGATGAGTTAGGAGACCATATGGCCTAATTCCTTCAATAATTCCCATATAAAGTCCTTCATCATCCCTTTAACAATCCAAGCTGTTTATATCCGCTCAAGGTAAGACAACTCATACCTGAGTAAAGGCAAACATTTTGGAAAGTCCAGGAAGTAGACCAAACAGAGATATTAAGGTAGAAGACATGAAGAGAATTTTAAAAACTGTAAATCCTGAAATAAATTTCTATGAAACCAAACAATATGAGTTTCCAGACTGAAAGGGCCCACTGAGTACTCCTCACAATAGATTAAAAACAGATATCCAGGGCTGAAGAGATGGCTAGTGAACATCAGCTGTTCTTCCAGTGAACCTGAGTTTACTTCCCAGCACACACACACATATCAACTGGGTCACAACCATTTGTAGTTCCCACTCTAGGGGATCAAATGCCTCTGGCTTCTGAAGATACCTGCACACATTTGCACATGCTAAAATTCAGACATACATACCTACAAACAATTAAAAATAACCAAAACAAAACCTCCTTTAAAAAGCAAAACAAGCCGGGCAGTGGTGGCACATGCCTTTAATCCCAGCACTCGGGAGACAGAGCCAGGCAGATCTCTGTGAGTTCGAGGCCAGCCTGGTCTACAGAGTGAGATCCAGGACAGGCACCAAAACTACACAGAGAAACCCTGTCTCAAAAAATCCAAAAAAAAAAAAAAAAAAAAAAAACCAACAAAACACAAGCAAACATGTAAGCAAGGCAGAATGGTGGTGCATACCTAAGGCAGGAGGGCTGTATAGTTGAGGCCTCTTGGGCTATTTTGGAAGACTGTCTAAATAAACAGAAACAAATCACCCGCATCATAAAATTTTAAAATTGCAAGAACAAGAAAAAAAAATTACAAAGCTTCTAGAGGCAGGGGAGGGAAAAAGGTCATGTTAAAAGGACCAAACCTGAAACCTAGAGAATGCTAGAGGAGAATGTAAGGAGGACAACTCAAGTCCCGGCATAGGTACCTAAGAGGAGTCCAGTCACTCAGGAAACAGAGCAATCATCAACAAATGGGACTGCATGGAATTAACTTTTTCACAGCGAAGGAAAGTGCTAATCGAGTAAAGAGGATGACTACAGAATGGGAGAAAGTCTTTGTCGTCTGTAAAGGATTGTTATCTAAACTATACAAAGAACTCAAAATCCTAACAGCAAGAAAACGAACAACCCAATTAAAAATGGGTTGAGCAGCAGAGAATTGTCAAAAGAGAAATAAAAATGGCTAATAAATATTTTTAAAATGTGTTCAACATCCTTGACCATCAGAGAAATGCAAATTAAAACTACTCCGAGACTCTGTCTCACCCTTGTCTTAGTGGTCATCATCAAAACAACAAATGACGGTGGACACTGAAAAAGGTGGACACAAGAAACTGCTGGCCCGACTGTAAACTGGACAGACATTACGGACATAAATGAGGGGCCCTCCAAGGGCTAGAGAAAAGTCCCCCTTGATTTAGTTATACCACTCCTGGGCATCTATCCAAAGGACTTCACATTCTACTACAGACATACTGCCTCATCTGTATCTCTGGCTGCTCTATTCATAATAGCAAGGAAATGGATCAGACTAAATGTCCATCAGTAAGTGAGTGAATAGTGAAAAACTGGTACATAGGCACAAAGAAAAACCCAACTATAGTTTGCATAGATGGAGCTGCAAAGTATAAATGAGGCAGAGGTTTAGAAAGACAACATGTCCTCTCATGCCGGTCTCAGCCTCTGACCTCTGTATCACTGTATGAATGTCTGTATAGGATGAGGCGGCAGACTCCAGGAAACAGGAAAGGGGCCTGAGAGAGGGAGAAAAAATAACTTTCGCAGAAAGTTACCCTAGAATTAAATCTTACTGTTGTCTATGTTTTAATTAAAACTCAAAAAGTCATGATTGATTAGCATCTGACCACTTATGAGAAATCTTAAACTCCCAATTATGTTGTTGGAATTTCTGTTCTAGTTTACTTCAGACTCATTTCCCTTTCTGATTGTCCAAGTCACTGAGGATGCTGCTGTGCTCTGCATTTGCACATTTCTACAACTATCTCCACTGAGTTTCATTTGATTTTTAATCTTGATGCCTTTCATTTTTCATTCTCATTATGTAACTTTAATCTTCCAATAAACACTTGAAAACAACAGGTTAACATATGAAAGCAGCCAGCTGACAAAAAAGGAAGAAGTAAACTGAGAAGTGGCTTGAGACCTTGTCACAGAAGAGGCCAGTGCTGCTGCTGCTGCTGCTGCTGCTGTTGTGAGACATCAAACTAAGACACTTTACTTCACTGTGGTCGTATGTAGGGTGTTTGCTTACATTTGTCCATGTACCTGTGGAGGCCAAAAACGGGCATCAGATACCCTAGATGTGTTTTTGTGTGTTTTGCTTACATGTATGTGTGGGGCCTGAGGAGGCCAGAAGAGGGTATCAGATCCTCTGCAACTGTAGTTACAGATGGCTGTGAACAGCCCTGTGGATGCTGGGAATCAAAGCCAGGGCCTCTGGAAGATCAGCCAGCACTATTAACTGCTCACGGGGTCTCTCCAGCCCCATGGTGCTTTTAAGATTCTCTGGGTTTTACCATAAAATTCTATTTACATCAAAACTATCAAATAAATTTATATGTACTCATTTTTTCTTATAATTTTAGCAACTGAAGTTTATCTTTGTATTATCTGTGTCCTGGCTAATTTTATGCCAACTTGACACAAGCTAGAGTCATCTGAAAGGAGGAAACCTCAAACTGAGAAAATGCCTCCATAAGATCCAGCTGTAGACATTTTCTCAATTAGTGACCAATGGGGAGGGTCCAGCCCATGGTGGGTGGTGCCATCCTGGGCTGGTGGTCCTGGGTTCTCTAAGAAAGCAGGCTGAGGAAGCCATGGGGAGCAAGCCAGTAAGTAGCACCCTCCATGGCCTCTCTGCATCAGATCCTGCCTCCAGGTTCCTGCCCTGTCTGAGTTCCTGTCCTGACTTCCTTCAAAGATGAACAGTGCTGAGGAAATGTAAGCCAAATAAACCCTTTCCTCCACAAATTGCTTTGGTTATGGTTCCACCACAGTGAAAGAAACCCTAACTAGGACAATCAGTTAGTAAATCCCAATTTAAAAGACAAATCAGTAAAGTGGATTTTCTGAATTTCTTTCTCTTTGCTATTGCGCTTTTTCAATGAAAGCATCTAGTCTCCAGTGTAGGTGTTCCACTGTTATAATCAACTTTTTCATTACAAAAGCATTACATAAGCCAAGCACGACCAGGAGGTAGCAGCGGATGCATTGAATCCCAGCATTTGGGAGACAGACGGTGATCTCTGACTTCAAGGCCAAGTTGGTCTACAGAGCGAGTTCCAGGACAGCCAGGGCAGTTACACAGAGAAAGAGAGAAAGAGAAAAAAAGAAAGAAAGAAAGAAAGAAAGAAAGAAAGAAAGAAACAGACAAACAAACAAACAAACAAACAAACAAAACCAAGCATGTTATTTGCTCGCACACCTTAATGCCAGCACTAGGGAACTGGAGACAGAGGATCAAGTTTATCCTTGGCCACATAGTGAATTTAAGGCCAGCTGGGATACCTAAGACTTGACTGTGTCAAAATAACTATCTTTAGGGAAGGGAATTAGAACGAAGTCTTAGGACATGTATGAAAATGTCATAATGAAACCTGTGACTTTCTACCTTTACTCATGTGTCTATGTGCATGTGGGCACAGACACAAAGCTAGAAGAGGGTGTCAGGTGCCTTGGAGAGGGAGTTACCCACAACCGCCAGATATGATGCTAGGAATTAAAGTCCTCTTCAAGAACAGAGTGAAGCATTAACTGCTAAGCCATCTCTCCAGCCCCAAGAAAGGTAAGTCTTACGAACTATAATAAATTATCCTCACAGTAAAGGCTCTTTGGAACTTCTCCATGGAAAGTACTTTTAAAAAGCTGTAATGAGCCGGGCGGTGGTGGTGGTGCACACCTTTAATCCCAGCACTCGGGAGGCAGAGGCAGGCAGATCTCTGTGAGTTCAAGGCCAGCCTGGGCTACAGAGTGAGTTCTAAGAAAAGCACAAAGTACAAAGAGAAACCCTGTCTCGAGAAAAAAAAAAAGCTGTAATGAATTAAACTAGTAAATAAACTAACTGCCTTCTGAACCAAAGCCCAATACCCTCTAAAGGATGACAACATTAGATGATAATATAATAAAATTACCAATAAAAATTATTAGAAATGGGGGCTGAGATGGCTCAGTGGTTAAGAGCAAGTACTGCCTCTTTCCCAGCACACATCTTGCAGCTAATAATTGCCTGTAAGTCTAGCTCCAGAAGATCCAATGCCTTCTGGCCTCCTCAGGTACCTGTACTGATGTGTGTGCAACCACAAGAGCACAAACACATACAAACTAAGATAAAAATAAATCTTTAACAGAAAATTATTAGAAATGCAAATGAAACAAGCCCTTCAGGAGAAGAAAACTGATTCTACACGACAGACCTGAAGTGTAGAGAAGACAAGGACTGTGAACTGTGTAGTGTGGCTTAACCTCTTCCTAGATTCCCTCCTCTACAACTCCCTTTCATTGCCACACCATGTAACAGTCCTGCCATTATTCTCCCCTCCCTCTTTCTGTCACTGTGCTCTCCCAAAGCGCGGAGAACAGTGACTCTAGAATACCCTAAGTGGGACATCTCTATCACCTGCCTTCCTCCCACACTCGGGGTCACTTTGGAATAGGGGCAGGAAGACTACAAGGCAGCGGGATGGCTACAAGGAAACGGGGTTTTCAGGACACATCGGGGCAGCTGCACACACCAACTCACAGTGGTTCTCACCCCTGCACAAGACCCACACAAGCTCAAGACAGAAAGCATCCCAGCAGGAGCCAGGAGGTGGACATGAAGTCCTGCCCCTAGCTGAGAAGCCATTGGTAACTGAGAGCTGCTGGGAGAGGGAGAGTTACATTTTCTTTAAGGGTATAGTCTCTGGTAGGTTGGTCTAATTTCTGGTAGGATGGCCACACACCCAAGAATATATGGGTGGCACTAACTGGACTCAACACATTTTTTTTCCTGTCTTTTTTCGAGACAGGGTTCTGTGGGTAGCCTTGGCTATCCTGGAACTTAGTAGACCAGGCGGAGATCCACCTGTCTCTGCCTGAGTGCTGGGATTAAAGGTGTGGGCTGACATTCCTGGCTGACTGAACAGATTTAAAAAGAGTACAAAATTTTATGGGTACAGAATAGGGTGGAGGAGGAAAATAACTGTGGTTAAAACACCAAGTACAGAGCTGAAGAGATGGCTCAGTGGGTGCTTGTTCTTGCAGAAGACCAGGGTTCAGTTCCCTGCATCTACATGGTGGCTCTAATTACAATTCCAAAATGTCTGATGCCCTCTTCTGACCCCCTTACATGCACCAAGCACACACATGGTGCACATACTTACAGGCAAACATTCATACATATAAAAACAAATCTAAAATCTAAAAATACAGTATTTGAAATTCTCAGACATTTTTTAAAGATTTTTATTGTTTTCAACTGTGTGTGTGTGTGTGTGTGTGAGTGTGTGTGTGTGTGTGTACACACTCAAGTGCATGCACCACAGAGCATGTATGGACATGTCACAGGACAACTTATATGAGTCAGTGGTTTCTCTTTCCATCATGTGGGCCCTGGGGAATGAGTTCATGCTGTCAGGCTAGACAGCAAGCACCATTAACTGATGAGACATCCTACTGCCCCCACTTTAAAACTTCTGATGCAACTATTACAAAGTGCTCTAAAGTGTCCTTTAATCTAAGGCTGTCTGGCACCATTATACTGGGGTTACAGATTTGCAGCAAAGGACCAACAGGAGTGGAGTGTTTCTTGCCGCATTTTTTTGTTTTTATTTTGTTTTTATTTTTTATTTATGTTTTGTTTTTTGAGACAGGGTTTTTCTGTGTAAAAGCTCTGGCTGTCCTGGAACTCTAGACAGGCTAGCCTCAAACTCATAGATATCCACCTGCCTGTGCCTCCCAAGTACTGGGATTAAAGGTACATGCCACCACTGCTGCCCTGCTCTCCTGCCACATTTTTATTAGGGTGTAAATGATATGAACAGAATTTATCACTAATGATAATCATCTTGATCACTTTAGATGAGCTTGCAAGGTCTGATCATAAGAATAAGAATAGTTTTCTTCTTCCATGCTTTGGGAAGCAATCTTTAAACCCATTCTACATTCAATAAGAGAGGAATTAATAGACTCCTGTGAAGTGGGGAAGAGTTACATATTTCTTTCGGTGATTTCTTATGGTAAGAAAAGAGGAAATTCTATTCATTTAAAGTCTTTGAAGACAGATACTGAGTATCTATAGGTAGAACTTACTTAAGTGCTCTTACCCACCAGTATCAAGGTACCAGAGATCCTTGCAGCAAACTTGACTATTAAGTGCTTTTTTGTAGCCATCTCGTCCACTCCAAAAATACAGTCGAGTTCCAATTGCAACAGCGCAGTGTCCAGCTCTTGGTCTGGGCCTTGAATTTTTTTTATCTTCTTGAGAATCTGATACTAGAGTTGTCCACTCTGCTGTATCTAAAAAGAAAGAAATTTCCATGACTCAGTTACTGCTCTGAAGCAACAAATAGCAAAAATTACTTTATTAAGTCAATGAGCAAGTTTCAAAGACTCACCTAGATTTAGGTAAGAAAATGAGCTGGTACATCTCCATTCACAATCATGAGGTGAGTTCTCAGTATTTTCCCCCTTGTGTGGAACCCATCCACCAAAAATGTACATCCTAGAAAGCAAAAGAAACCAAGAACTTAAAGTAAGTGGTTTAATTTTACTTTTTGGATAGGAAATACAAAGATAAAAATTTGTTGGTTTAAAACTTCAGAACCATTCGCTTACTTACTACACAGTAAAGATAGTATTATATAAATAAAATGGTCCTTTAAAAAAGAGTTTACCCCAGGCGGTGGTGGTGCACGCCTTTAATCCCAGCACTCAGGAGGCAGAGGCAGGTGAATCTCTGTGAGTTCGAGGCCAGCCTGGTCTACAGAGTGAGATCCAGGAAAGGCACAAAGCTACACAGAGGAAACCCTGTCTCAAAAAAAAAAAAGTTTACCGGGTTGAGGATTTAGCTCAGTGGTAGAGTGCTTGCCTAGCAAGCACAAGGCCCAGGGTTCGATCCTCAGCTCCAAAAAAAAAAAAAA
>CABHPH010160322.1:12429-41131 GCA_902168325.1 Peromyscus nudipes | reverse complement strand
AAGTGCACATTAAAAGTGCTCCACACTGTTAGGCATGGAACAAATACTCACCTAATATGCACTGAAATCCCCTTTCTGCAGATTCAGTGTCCACATTCAAGGACTTCTACAACCACAAATCCTGTGGACTACACAAAAGAAAAGAACTCAGAGACACAGTGTCAGTAGAAATCTAACTTACTGTAGCCACCAGAAGTCAGTGTACAGTTTCTTCAGCAAACACAAGCAAAAATTCACATAAGATCCAACTATATTACACATGTGGTCCTGTATGAAATAACACATTATAGCACATTCTTGCAAAAATGAATTACTCACTGACCAGCATGCATGTGAATAGTAAATCCACATTTAAAACAGAAGAATACATATATCACATGTGAACACTGACAGGGGATTTCTTGTTCTCATTCAAATATAGGAACACAACTGAAAAGGGAATTTCTCTTATATAAGAATTCTAAGCAATTCATTTTAACATGAAAGAGGAACTTCGGCAAAATGGAAAAAAGTGCTAACTTGATATGAAATTTTGAGAAAGCATAGAGTTCAAAGACCTTCAGAAGCAAAACAAGATTTCAAAATCTATTACAATTACAATAATAAAAACCATTGAGTTTTGGTTTGAAGAAAGGCAACAGGCAATATCAAAGTGATGACAATTAAGACAGATTTAAAATAATGCAGAGATACTAAACAATTCTTATTGAAGTTGTAAAAGCATCATGTTAGGAAATGGGAAATGAGAGTATTAAAGGAATACAATCTACAGAAACTAAAAAAAAATCTCAAAGGCAGGAGACCAGGAAATAAACCTAGAGGCACGAATTTTCCTTATTTTACAAGACATTAAAATTAGTTCTGAAAATCATTTATACTGATATGAAGACATAAAAGAGATTTGAACAGGATGGGGATGTCATGACTCTCATTCATAGTCAAATAAATTACATTTTTCATAGTATTAATTCTTACATAGAAAGCCAGTTACATGTACAATGAGGTAATCTAGAGATTATTTACAGTAGAATACTCTGGAACAGAAGTTCTCAACCTATGGGTTGTGAGCTATTATGGGGTGGGGGTTCAAAAGACCCTTTCACAGGGGTAGTCTAAGAATATAGGAAATCACATATTTCCGAAAACACATCACTCCTCTATTTCCATGTGAATCTGCCCACATGCAGATAAGCCCACATAAACCACTTGGAACTGAATTTAACTGTTACAGTATTAGGAAGGTTGAGAACAACTGCTCTAGGATCATTTTTAGAGAAATGTGGCAAAAGCAATCTCATATCTCATTTGCATTTTCATTATTTTTAAAATTTTTCTTTATATTTTGTGTTTTAGCTGATGGTTACCAGTGTTTTGCAGCATGTATATTAGTGCTCTGTATCTGTGCCTAATGTGAACTGAGGTAAGAAAAAGGTATCAGATCTCTGGAACTGAAGTTATGGTGTTGTGCCCAGATCGCGACCTCCAGAGAGACCACCAAAGATGAGCATGCCGGAATGCAAAAACAAGGTTTAATTTTGGATATCCAAAAGCAATACAAGCCTAGGCAGGGACTTCGTCCAATACATCCAACACAGTGGAGGCTGGAGGAAGTGCCCACCTATCTGCAAGCTCAGTTTTTAAAGGGAAAAATCACAAGGTTACATCATTTAGGGGTGCTAGTGCGGGTACAATTCTGATTGGCTCGCTTCTAGGGGCTTTCTAGAAATCATGGCTTAATCTTACTTCTAAGGGAGTGGTTGCCCGCCACCATTTCTCATTGGCTGCCCTCAGGAGGGGACATTTCTGTGGTTAGTTACCCTGGAAACCAGGGAGAGGACATTCCATAGTCCAGCAGGCATTACCTCGTGACTACCTTGTGACTCTGTACTTTTCCACTTCCTGGTTTCTGGAATCTGGACTGACTTGTTTCAGTAACTATTGGCCTATTCCTAGAAGGAGAAATCTTAGGCCTTAGTTTTTGGTGAAAGCATTTTGGTTTTATTTCTAAGATGGCTCATTTTGGTCTCACAATGGATGGCTGTCAGCTTCCATGTGGGTGCAGGGAACTGAACTCATGTCCTTTTCTACACAAGCAAAGGCTGATAACTGCTGAGTCATCTCAATAGCACTTCCATTTCATTTCCACTGTTACTTGAATCCTTCAGCACCACTACCTTACTAGCTCCAAAAATACCTGGTATATTTGGATCTGTCTCCTTTCCCTCCACCTTGCAGGTATCTAGGTTTTGCATCCAGTGTAAGCAGTTCTGGCTTATCAATGAAACTGCACCTGAGAAAGAGATTCTTCAGAAAGCTCCTAGATTTCCATCACAGTATTGTGCTAAGCAAATAAAGTGAAAACAAAGTAAAGGATTCTATAGATGATTCCCCAGATCTTACGCAGTTTCAGAATACTGAAAACACGGAGGGACCATTTTCAGTTAGCGTAACTTAAGTCCGACCACCTCTCATCACAGCTCAACCAAAACCCAAGGATGGAAATGGAACTGAATGATTGTGGTGACAGGGTTATAAACTACTTTCTTTCTGAATTTATCATAGAACAAAAATGAAAGATTAACACCTCCCAAAAGAACAAACATGAAAAACATCAATGTATCACACAACGTACTTTTATCTCTTAGGATTTCACTTTCCTCTATGAGATGTGAGACTCATTCACACAAAGTGCACACACTTGCAGAATAGTTTTCCCTAGAATCCTGGGGAGAAGCAATGGAGACTGAAGAAAACTGTTCTCACACACTAAAAACAGACTGCTGAAATCCTGCAAGATCCAAACTGTGTACAAAGCCAGCTGAGCAGGGTCCAAGCATTGCCCCTCTTCCCGAGAGCAGTCCACAGTCATAGCATTGACTGTCAACAAATCATGAAATTAAAAACAAAAAACAAAAGAAGTGAGTGTTCAAGCCATCTGTGTTCCTGCACACTTTAATCCCAGCACCTACAAGGGAGAGACAGGCAGATCCCTGGAGGGTCCAGGTTGGTGTACATGGGTGAGCCATCTGAGCCAGACACAGCAACAGATGATGCACTTATTCAACAAAATGAAACCCAAACCAAACATCACCAGGCCAGTTTGGTCATGTGTTATGGGAAGAGTGCTTTTCTTGGAAAAAAGAAACAAAAGACAATTGGAATTAATTTTTCTTATACAACTGAGTGCTAAGAATTCTTTAGCAGATACTTTCTAATTTTGTCCTAATCAATAGCACATCTTACAACTGTAAAAACAGTGTGACATACATACTGTAAAAACTTATAACTGTAAAAACACGGTTTGCATAGATATACTACACTTTTCCAGATTCAGAGTTATAATATTAGGCACTAAGGATATGAAAAAAACATTTCTGAATGATGTATTTATATCTGAATATGCATAAGTCCCAGATAAAAAATTAATTGGAGAAAGAAGTTTGCTCAGTAAATGTTAACGTTTACAACCATAGCTTTAAAGTTTTCTAAAATGTACTTCCCGATTCAGTGAAATCTGCAGTGGCTCCTTATGTGACTAATACCTAAAAAGGTCTCTGTGGATGCCTCCTCACCATGGGGAAAAGCCACTCTATTGAATAGGCAAAGTGGTAAAACAGCAGATCGACTAGGAATGGATGAATTTAAATCCCAGGAGTTTTGTAATTGCCACAATAGCAAAGAGAACCTTGTTTGCAGACAATAGATAATGCAAGTCCTCTACCAGATCATGTTTCTGTAAATATCCTGGGAATCATAAGATGAATGAAAATGTCATGAGAAGCCCCAGTTCACATGACCTAAAGTTTACCGACAGGACTAGGCTATCTAAAGCAGGTATCAGACTCCATGTTCTTGCGAGCAGCAGCAGAGAACTATCACACCATTGGTCCTGTTCCTGCCTATTGCCAAGCAATGCAGCTCTGCCAGCTCGGAAGTTCCAGGGCTGCTGGGATGCTTGCTATGGTTCCCACAACTGCACTGCTGACTGGTGACTTCCCCCAGGCTGCCAATGGATTCCCTGCTGCTGTGATATGAACTGCTTGTTCAAGTTATCATGTTACTCAGGGTTGTGATAAAATTACAGCACAGGCAGAGCTGATCTGGTTTCCCTATCTGTCACATGGATGTCATTGCACAACTGATTCCATGGAAGCTGGGCCTGGATTAAAAAAAACCTGCACAAGGTTAATCCAGCTCAAATCCCAGCATGAGAAAAAGGGATCATCACACCACTACCTGAGATGTTATAGACAACTCTTGGCCTTGGAAGAGGCAATGTCAGTTTTCTTCAGAGATATAGCTCATGCACGTACAGGTAGCTTACTTTGAACTCAGTACTTTTTTAAAAAAAACGTGAAGCCAGGTGGTGGTGGCCCACATCTTTAATCCCAGCACTGGGAAGGCAGAGGCAGGCAGATCTCTGTGAGTTCGAGACCAACCTGGTCTACAGAGCGAGATCCAGGACAGGCACCAAAACTACACAGAGAAACCCTGTCTCGAAAATCCCACCCCCCAAAAAAGAAAAAGAAAAAAGAAAAAAAAAAAAGAAAAATTGTGAATGTGGAGATGTGGAGAAGCATTTGTGGATGGGTAATCAGAGCTAAAGGACAGGGGATAAATTTCATCCAACACATGATATGAAATTCCCCAAACAATAAAAACCAATACATATCACTGACATGACATTTATTTCTTCAGTTTGGCTATCTGAAATCACATATCCATGCTTCACACTCACTCTCACACTAGCAGTGATACCTCCATGTGCTTTCCTCTCCTGTTATTTTAAATCCTTATGTAATACCTCTAGATCATTTACTGTTTCTTTCCTAAGATTTATGTATTTTAATTTCATGTGTATGGATGTTTGCCTACAGGTAGGTCTGTGCACCTCATGCATGAAGTGCCTGCAGTGGCCATTAGAGGGCACTAGATCCTTTGGAACCTGAGTTAAGTCACCATGCAAGTACATGGAACTGAACCTGGAAGCTGCAAGAGCAATAAGTGCTCTTAACCGCTGAGCCACCTCTGCAGGACTTGCTTTATTGTTCCTTACGTAGCTATAGTGAAGACTTAAACCAATGAACAGTCAGACAGAAGTCATGGAGAACTGAGGGCACTTTCTTAGAGTGTCAGGTTGACTATTTGCTCATGAAAAACAGTGACACGGGAGTGAGATGACAAAGATACACTGGGAAGTTTGGGCAGCGATGTCCCTGTTGTAAAATCATTTGTCCATAATTATGTGGCTGGGGGCTTACGAGAATTAAGAACAAGTCAGTCTGAAACAGTACAGAGAAAGATATTATAAAAGTTGTATAAAATGAATGAAATAGAGACTCAAAGACAATACAATGAGTCAATGTACAGACTTCTTTCTATGACGAGACAAAAGTACTGATGAACCATTTTTCACCTAATCCAAACTAAAAGAGTGAACTCCCCAGTAACAAGAATTAAAAAGAAGAGCCATACCGCTTTGCAGAGCCGGCTCGGAGCGTGTAGTGCGGACGCGGAGCGGGGAGTCGCGTTCTCTGGAGTGGCAGACCGGTAAGATCTGGACATGTCCTTCATATTTGACTGGATTTACAGTGGGTTCAGCAGTGTGCTGCAGTTCCTAGGATTGTATAAAAAAACTGGTAAACTGGTCTTCCTTGGGCTGGATAATGCGGGGAAAACAACATTGCTGCACATGCTGAAAGATGACAGGCTTGGCCAGCACGTCCCAACACTGCACCCCACTTCAGAAGAACTCACTATTGCTGGCATGACTTTTACGACTTTTGATCTGGGTGGGCACGTCCAAGCCCGAAGAGTATGGAAAAACTACCTTCCTGCTATCAATGGCATTGTATTTCTTGTGGATTGTGCAGACCATGAAAGGCTGTTAGAATCAAAAGAAGAACTTGATTCACTAATGACAGACGAAACCATTGCCAATGTGCCTATACTAATTCTTGGAAATAAGATCGACAGACCCGAAGCCATCAGTGAAGAGAGGTTACGAGAGATGTTTGGCTTATATGGGCAGACAACAGGAAAGGGCAGCGTGTCACTGAAGGAGCTGAACGCCAGGCCCCTGGAAGTGTTCATGTGCAGTGTGCTGAAAAGGCAAGGCTATGGAGAAGGCTTCCGTTGGATGGCCCAGTACATCGATTAGCAGCCGTCCTGCCCACTCACATCCAGGCCTCTGAGATCCATCCCCAACACGCATAACTTGAATTCAATAGACTTTCGTTGGTTTCAGAATAGGTGTTTTTTAGATTATTAATATATCTACCTGAGTGGGAATTGCAAACTGATTCAAGTTTGAATATCACAATGTTCGCTTTCTAATTCCATACAGATAGTTTTTACAGTTTACAGCCCCACATCAACCCCGTCACCGTTTATAAAGATCAGCTTCCCAGCGGTACAATTGAAGCACTTTTTAACGATATGAAACTACAAATATAAACCATATTTAAAAGCTCATCATGTGAAACTTTTATGTACTTTTTGGAAATAGTTTTTCAATTTCAGATTGTCTGCCTATCTTGTGTACAGTTAAAATCCGCTTATCAGTGATTGCATGATGCCTTACCGTTTTCAAGACTACTTTTTCTTATGCGAACGTCATGCAATAAAACAAACTCCAACGTTTGAAAAAAAAAAAAGAATTAAAAAGAAGACATTGCACTGTACGCCAATGACATCAGAGTTACCTTACAGAGTGCTGTGGAAAGTCACATGCAAAGAAATTGGAATTGAAGAAGACAAGGACGACCTCCTAGAAACAAGTGAACAATTCAACATTCTCAATTACAAAACTAGAAAAGAGATTAAGTAGTGCTGAGACTGAAGCAGAAAGATTTTCCTCTAATAGTGTCTGAGGACTGGACAGATTCAGCACAGAATTCTCCTTTCCTTTTGGCAAGCTTTATACTAATACCACAGAGAGAATAGTAAATAAAACACAAAGAAAAGGAATGCTAGAAAGTCATCATACAAAGCTAGTGTTACCTCAACACCCAAAGCAGGTGAACCCCAATAAATATATGGCAATAAAATCACAGACAAGTTTCCAGGATGGACACAGACATAGAGATTGTCTCTAAATTACATGGAAAGAGAATGCAAGCTGATTTAATGTCAAGAATGGAAGATGTTTCAACCCCTATGAATTAACCAATGTAAGACACCAAACATGTAGAGTGAGTAAGAGAAGAAACAGGACGATGTCAATAGACCCATGAAAGGGAGATCTGTGGCAAATTATCTCATTTGCTCATTACAAAAGCTCTGAAGAGTGTGAGAACAAAAGGAATATGCCTCAGCCTAATAAAGACAAGGAGACACAATCCTAATCCTGACACTACAAAAGAACAGCTGGAATCATTTCGCTGGAATCAGGACAGAGTAGGGTGTGCTCCAACTCAACACATTGCATTAGTGGGTAAAATTCAAGGACACAGAAAAATTTAAAGGTAATAATATAGGATAGAAATAAAGAAAGGGGACCTTAGATAAGAAATAGAATTCTGCAATTTGAAGGTATAAATGCCTATCAGAAAGCACAGATCTGATAGCCCTCTTCATAAGCTATATAATCCATATACAACATCACTTGTTTTTTCTTTCTTTCTTTCTTTCTTTCTTTCTTTCTTTCTTTCTTTCTTTTTTTAACATGCCAACAAGAAAATGTTGAAAGTCAGCAAAACACTCATAGTCTGAAAATATCTTGCACTCCCTGGTGGTAGCCTTCACAGTGTCAAAAACTGCTATGCAGGCTGGGGAAGGGGCCAGAGTTATCAATGGCCATGCCCAGATTTGGATCCTCTGTGCTATAATCCCAACCTTCAGGGCAAGGCATGCCCATTGGTGTCATAGCGGCAAGACTATATTGTGGGTAGTAGAAGGCCTTCTGCTTTTATCTGAGGCCAGCTCCACAGAAGCAAATATACACATGGCACTGGCAATCTGGCCAAAAGCCGGTGATGGTGAAGGTCACAGGCCTTAAGAGGGAATCTACTACAGACATTTTCTACATGTGCATACATTCGAAAATATTTACCAGATCTGTTCACACCATAGTCTGGTGTTGCTTTCAGCCTGGGTTTAAAAAACTTCATTTTCAATGGACAACAGTTATTTCAGGGACTCATAGCTCGTCAAATACTGAGAACAATTGGCTGCTTACAGAACAGCTATGATGGGAATTCCATATTCCCACATCTAAATCACAGGGAACATTACAGAAGAGGAGGTTAAAAATTTTAGGAGCTGGAGGATGGGGAGGTGACATGTGAAAAACTCTCTTGCCATATGACATGCCAGTTGGAATTATAGACACATTATGGTCTGGCTATCTGGCCCAAACCTGCCCAAATCATACATAAAATATGAGTAGGACAATTGGGGAGAAAACATGTCTACCCTGGGATGGGACATAGGATGACAAGGGGGTAATGATGAGTGAATAAACCTATGAAATCATTAAATATCAATATTTATTAATTATAAAAATTGAACAAAATTTATACAAATAGAACTTAAGGGGAGATATCAATGTCTACTTGGAGACAGAAATTTTGTTTTTATCATCTGTATAACCAACCGATTAGCACAATTTATACTGTCTGTTATTGCTTCTATTTAATTCAAACTGTACAGTAAACAACAAAATTTAAAAACAAAAGGAAAAGCTAACCAAGCACAAGAGAGACATGTAAATAGAAACTTGAATTCACTGAAGGAATGGAGGATGACACTGGAAGATGGGAAATGTGCATGCACATGGAACAGAATGCATTATTGTGAAAATGACAGTGTTGAAGGATTTATACGATCAACTCAAAACCCATGACAATGCACAGGTACAGTAAAGAGAGTCCTACAAATTTACATGGAAGCACGAGGCCCTAAGAGTGCAGAGCAACCCCAGACACAGAGCAAAGCTTGAGTCATCGCAGCTGTGATTTCAGAAGACACTGCAGACCACGGGAACAGCAGCACCATGGCAGCGGCAGAAGAGCAGACGCCTAAAGCAGTAAGAGCAGCAGATCCAGAACCAATCCGAGCTGCTGTGACCAAATGAACTTCACCAAAACGCCATTAACTTATGTTACTCAATAGACAGCCTCGTCAACCAGTGTTGTAGGGAAAGGTAAATATCCACATGTAAAAGAATGAAACTAAGTCCAACACAATGAATTGGGGAAACAACTGTGTGCAAATGAAAAATTGCATAGAAATGGTAATATCTGAAAGTGTGAAGAAACAACCTACAGAATGGATAAATTTATTAGTTGACTTCTTTAGTACAATATATAAATATCTATAATGAAAACGATAAAACGTCCAGCCTTTATTGTTTTCTCCCAGGGTCTGTGGAAGAATCTACCAACCAGCTGAGGTCTAATCTGAGGGATATCAAATGAATCTAAGCACACTGAGTTCTTTAGTCCATTCCTTTATTCCTGTAAGTAAAATTCTCCAAGTGCTGTGGGGAAACCAGTATATATACATGAGTCGTCATTGTTTTACAATGCATTGTGAGATTTGAAGTTTTCAGGGTCGCAGAGAGAGGTGATAAGGACCCACACATAAAGCAATTAATTGTCAGCTTCCAATTACAACCCAAAAGGGGAGTGACTAAAGGGGAATTCTGTTAGGGTCAACTAAAGGCTAAGATCAATTAGGGAATTTATGTGCTCAAGCTATAATCTAGAAATGGCTAGGTAGAATGTTAGGGGTCAAAAGTAAATTGTCTTTGGTGTTGCTTTCCTCCACCCCCCAGCTTGTCCCAGGCTGCAGCTGCTTTCTGGTAGGGAGGAGGACATATGCTTGGTTGCTAAGCAACCTACTTCAGAACTTGTAGCATTTGGTTAGCAAAAGCATTTTCGTTCAGAGTAATTGTTGAGTAGAAAATTCTAGGAATAGCACCTGGCTAAGGAGGAATTAAAACTTAATTTCCACAAGAAACGAAACTTGGCATCTACTGCTTGCCTGGCCTTGTCAGAAGTCTCCTTTGGTCAGTGAGAAATAACTATCTCAACTCAGTAACTAGCAAGTGGCTAAAACATCATCCCAGGAATGTGAGCAGTAAATCTCTTAAATTAGGGTCTTGTGTAAATAACCCAGGGTGAAGGTAAGGAGTTGAGGATTTAATTGCTAGTGGTTGTTTTCTCTTATCTGTAAGTGAGATGAGCTAATGTTTATCTGCATTTGTCCTTGGAAAAAAAGGTATCTTGGCTGAAATATTTTGTCCAGAGAATGGCTTTGGCCAGATTTATGTTAATGAAAAAATAAACACAGCTGGGGATAGCCATCCAATTACCCTAAATGTATAAGGAGAGTTGTGCCCAATTAATGATCAATTACAGTTATAAAATCTTGAAGGAAAAGTCGAATGGGGGAAACTCCAATAGCACACAAGAAATTCCTTGCAGGAAATTAGAAAAATACACAAAGCAAATAAATAATATCTCAATCAATAAATAAGCCAAAAAAGGACCATGCTCAAAGCTGTTGAAACAGCCAAAATTTACATATTACATTCTCCAGAATTACTGTAATGAAGAAAATGCTCATTTAATGTACACTAAGATCTCCTCTCTGCCCAGTGTCCACACTCAAGGTCCTAAACAACAGCAAACACTAGAGACCATGCAGGAGGAAGAATACAGAGACACAGTGTCAGTGGGAATTCAACTCACTGCAGCCTCCAGGCAAGTTAGTGTGCAGCTTCTTGAACAACCAAACAAGCAAAGAGAAAACCTAAAGAAGATGATACTCAAGGTTATAAAGGAATGAAATATACTGCAAATATAAACAGTACAGGAAGGAATTCAGAAAGAGGAAAAGAATCATAATAGTGAAATTTAACTTAATGGTATGTCTATATTTTCCTTCAGTGATTTCCTGAAATGTATATGGGTAATATTCCCCAAACCAAACATGAAAATAGGATACAGATTCAAAAGAAAAAGAGAAAACATCCTAAAATCAAAATATATATTTTCTATAAAAGTATTTACTTCAAATGTAAGGATACAAAGTGCTAAGAAGGGATGATTTTTTAAAAAGATTTTCTGTGAAGAGGGTAGATCATAGTTATGATAGATAAGAGGAAAAGCCAAATCTATCATATACAAAACAAAGACTATTAGCAAATGATCAAATGCCCATTTCCAGAAAGCTATGTGATCAACATGAATTCACCTCATAACACAGTTTCCAAATACATGAAGCAATCAATGACAGAATGGTAGGAAGCCAAGAGACAACAATGCAGGAGGCTTCAATGTCCACCCCTGAGAAAGAGGACCACGGAGAGCACTGAAAACCATTAATGCCCAGCAGCACTCCAGGGGATCATGTACACAACACCAGAAAAATTCCAGTCTTCTCAAAGTTCAATCAGCATGCTCCAGTGTGGCTATGTCTTAAAATAGAACAAGTCTTCAAACCTAGTAAAGATCAATGTTTACCTTGAATGCTGACATCAACAGTAGATAGAAAAGAATACAAAAAAAGACACGTGAATACTGACTCATTGATAACATGTTCTCATTAAAACATGTGAAGAAATATAAAAGGATGTGTTTGTTCTGTAAAGATTCTAAGTAATTTGTAGGAAGAGCTTATAGGCATATATATACACGGAGAAAATCTTCCTAAAATTTATAAAATTATGAGAAACCACAAAGACTTCAAAAATTCTGAGAGAAGGATTAAACCCAGAGGTAATTTCAAAATATATAAAAATTGTAGAAACTCAAACCATGAAGTGTTGAAGACAGACAATCCCGGATATCAAAGGGAAGACAAGGTAGACGGAGTTTAACACTCAGCAGAAATAGCAAGCAACTCTTATCAAAATCCTTCTGGCATCATTTTAGGAAATAGAGAAATTAAACCCATAAGACGCAAAACCTGAGGGAACTACAAGATGCTCCAATAACTCTGCATGCAGGACAACCAAGAGGCTTCAATGGATCTAACTAAACAGCAAATTAAAATCATAGTAGTGAAACCACTTAGTAGTGGTATAAACACAACCAGCAATGTGAATGGAAGGGGACATCACTCACATGCAAAACCAAATAAAATTACATTTGTCTCTGAGCATTAATTCTTACATACAGAGTCTTCAACACCTACAATAGGAGAATCCTGAAATGATGCTCAGTAGATTTCTCTAAAATCATTTCTAATGAAATAGAATGTGGGAAAACCAACTTCATGTCCTTTTCTACTGTCACTTGAACCCTTCCCCATGTCTTCACCCCTTCCTTAGACCCTCTAACACCTGGATCCTTTGCTACTGTCTCCTTTCTCTTCTCCATCCAGGGCTCTTTGTTCGGATTCACAGGTGAGCAGGACTGACCGACCTTGTGAGACGGCATAGGAGAAAGAGATTCTTCAGAAAGCACCTGGAACTTTGCAAGGAGCAAAAAACGAAAGATGGTAATTCCTGCTAAAAGGATAAACATGAAGAAGAGAAAGTATCAAGAAAAATGTCTCTTTATCTGATGATTTCACTTTACTTTCTAGATGTGAGACTCATTCACACACAGCTCACACACATGCACTATAGTTTTTCAGGAGACTTTAAGAGCAAGGGAGACTGCAAGAAAATTATTCTCACACTCAGAATCCAGACTGCTGTAGTTCCACAATAGATCTGTGGAAAAAGCCCTGTGAGCAGGGTCTAGGCATTCCCACTCCTATAAGAAGTCCACAGTCACAGCACTGAATGTCAACAAACCCTGAAATAAAAAACAACATTTTGGCCACTTGTGCATGGGCAGAGTGCTTTTCTTCAATCAAAGAGACAATTTTTCTGATACAGGTGAGTGATCATAAATATTCAAAAGATGCTCTCTAATTTTGTTTTCATCTAAAGTGCATTTGCTAACTATAAAAGAGTGTGGCCTGATATAATCTCACAGCATGCATGTTGGGCTTGCCTGGACCTAAGGTGTAACATAAGAACACAGCATATGAAGACACATTTCTGAATGCTGTATTTAAATCCCAGACTGCATACATCTCACATGGAAAAATAATGCGGAGGAAAAGGTGTACAGCCATATCTGTGGCACTCCATCAAATATATTCTCTGATTTAATCATATCTGCACGGGTTCCTCATGTGATTATTATCTACAAAGCTCTCTGCCGATGCCTAGTCATAGGGACAAAAACCACTCTCTTGATTAGGCATGTGGTTAAACAGGGGAGTTAGAAAACATGGATGAATTTAAATTCCAGGAGATTTGAAACTGCCACAATAGCAAAGAGAACCCTATTTGCAAACAACAGATAATGTAGATGCTGTACCAGATTACTTTATGAATTATTTTAAGACAGAATAGTCTGGGAACAGTAAGATAACTGAACAAAACAAGACAAGACCCCCTTCATAGTATCTCAACCTTACCGACAACGGAAAGCTATCCACAACAGAATTTTGGAAGCTGTGTCCTTCTGAGCAGCCTCGGCGAGCACATCCCAGTCCCTTCCCTCCCATGTCCCAACCTGCAGCTCCTCTGACCTGGGAGGTTCCAGGGCCGCCGGGCTGCGGTTCCTGCCACTGCGCTGCTGAGTGATGACTTTCCCAGGCGGTTCCGAGGCTCCGGGGAGTTTTCAGGTCCTGAATACCCGGCCGGGTCTTCCTCACCCAATGCTACACCGCAGGAGTCCAATAAGGTATTGTGGAATTTCCTGTCCGTTCAGGCTGGTTTCTTGGAGCTGCTCCTCCTGGCCCTGCCCAATACACCCCCTTCCGGTTACACATACCGCGGGCTGTTTTTCTTATTCAGTTTCCCAAGTCCACCCTGCGGGTTATTTCTCCCCTAAACTCCTCTGATTTACAGGTGTCCCCGCCCCACTCCTCCCACTTTCTCAAGCTGCCTTCCACACAGCTCCAGCTGTCAGGCTGCCCAGGACACGCTCTGCACAGCCTCCCCAAATGCTTGCTGCCAGCCTAGACCAGAACTGGATCTAGGAGGACCCTGCATCCCATTACTTTACCCCCAGCTGGGTTCTGACCCTTTTAGATACAAGTTATCCTGCCCAACTTCTCTCGGCTTGGCATACCAGCACCCCTGGGTTAAAAACACACTAAATTCTGATGCTCAAGTCCCATTCCCCAAACAAACCAAAACTAAGATAAAACGCCCTTGGCTCAAAGCACAAACCATATCTGTATCCACTAAGGAGAGAAAGTGAAATGATATCCAATATACAGAACTCAAAAACCAGAGTCATGTCCAAAATGGTCAAAACATGTAAAGCGTGTGAATCAACGCAAAGATAAGAGCAAAATGATTCATTTTGCCCAGGATTGTAGAGAGTAGGGGGTGAGAGTGTATACTACAAGAGTTGTTCATGTGGAAATGGCAAATAATAATAGTAACAATAATTATAATAAAAATTAAAATGGCCACAACAGTATGTAATTTCATCTTCGTGTTCTTCGTCTGGTTTGGAATCAGCAAACATTAGCTTCATAAGAGTCTGGAAGCCTTACTTCATTTTTATATCAAGGAACACTTTAAGTAGCTTCAGTATCAGTTATTCTATGAAGTTTTGACACAGTTCTGTGCTGAATGAATCTGCTTCTGGACTCTATTTTTTGAGTGGGGAGCATTAACTGCCGCTTCCCTGTTGATGGTACTTAATTTTCCATTTATTTCATGTCGGTGTGATATTGGTATGTGGTGTGAATCAGGTTACTCGCCCATTTCTTTTAGAGCTGTCAATATAGTTGCCTAGAGGTCTTTAAAGTCAGTAGGCACCAGATAGGCTCATTATACTCTTATCTACTGATTAGGCTATGCACTTAGCTTGGGCACTTCTCAAGTCATGGTGATAAGAAGTATTGTCTCATAATTCTAATGGAATTACAGTGATAATTCATGATAATCTCACTATTTTAATCCACAAAATGTCTATCTGAATTAATCTCTTTTTTTCTCTCTAATAGTACTTTATTTATTTATTTATTTATTTATTTATTTATTTATTTTTTTATTTTACAATACCATTCAGTTCCACATATCAGCCACGGATTCCCTTGTTCTCCCCCCTCCAGCCCCCCTTCCCCTTTCCCCCAGTCCACCCTCCATTCCCACCCTCTCCAGGGCAAAGCCTCCCCCGAGGACTGAGATCAACCTGGTAGACTCAGTCCAGGCAGGGCCAGTCCCCTCCTCCCAGGCCGAAGCAAGCGACCCTGCATAAGCCCCAGGTTTCAAACAGCCAACTCATGCAATGAGCACAGGACCCGGTCCCACTGCCTAGATCAACATAATTTTTAGCTGTACAGATAAGATTAATATTCTGTGTTCATCACTACTGTTTTAGGTGTTAACTATAAAACGAGGCAATTTAAATCAATAGGATTGGATTTCTAAGGCATAAGGCCCAGATGCAATACAGGCACACACAGTGTGCATTCTGTATAGGATGCAACTTGGAATGCCTTTATTATCTCTAGTATGCTATAAAAACAGGTAGATACATGGAGAAATATATAGAGATATATGATATCCAGTTTGGAACATCAAAAGTTAAAGAGACAGGTTAATCAAGAATAAGTAGGTAATACAGAATGATGGTATAGACATATTGACCAGTGAATCACAAGTTTGATGCATACTCTATTATTTTTTCCATGTATATGAAATATGCTTCTACTATGATGTTAAGAAGAATGCACTTTCCACGTATGTCCTCATTAAAGAATATACTTTATTTCCAATCTGGAAAAAAAAGTATTGTATACACAGCTATCAGAGAGATGCACACTAAATCTCCTATAAGATTCCATCTCACCACAGTCAAAATTCCATCATCAGGATAAATAAATTCTGGCATGGATGTGAGGAAAGGGATACTGTTATACACTGCTTGTGAAGACACTTTGGAAGACATTCTGGATTTTTCTCAAAAAACTAGAAATAGAACTACCATATATACTACACTGTTTAGCCATTTCTTCATAGATTGTCTCCTGATTGTTGCCTACAGTTCTCTGTGTACCTCCATGCCCATCTGCATAGGCTGAGGAAAAGAGATTCCAGAATAACTCATGCCCCTTTAGAGATTCTAGCTAAAAAAAAAAAATTGTCATCATCAGAATGAGGTCTATGTTTCTCTCGTGTGTTCTGAGGTTTAAGCTGTTGTGATCATGACAGGTAAAAAGGCATGCCAGCTCTGCAGGATGGTGAGCACACAGAAATACAAACTCATAGCTAGAAATCTGTCATTAAAGCACAGTGTTCTGAGCCCATGGGCATCTTTCAGAGGACATGGCTACTTTTTTCACACTGTGGTATGTGCTATTGTTTCCTTCCATATGCAACGAATAATGATGTCACCAGCTAATAGATTCTGCACATGTGCATGGATTAAACACTTTAGTGATTAATAATGTATGTGGGCTGAATTAACGAAAGAAGTGAAAGCATTTTCCCTTGGAGTCACTTGTCTAAGAGTGAGTCCATATTTAATTCTCTACTTGATGCTTCCTCTGCTTTCTATCCTTGCATGTATTTGAACCTGTGCCTGCCTGAAGGCTATCCCTGTTCGTCTGTCTGTTGTCTGTATGTGTGTCTGTCTGTTCCAAATCAATAGCTTTGCTCTGTCTTTATTGCACAGCATAGAAAGTATTACAAGGGGGAAAGAATGGGATACTTTACTGAAATCTTTAACTGAGTTTTACAAGGGATTAAGTCACTGGGTCCAACTGACCCAAACTGACCAAGATAACAAACAGTTTTACAAACGTCACTGTCTTTCAAATGATATCCATAAAGGCACATTTATTTTAAAAGGTTACTTTCAGGATCTGTTTTTTAAGATTTCAGCAAACGATACATGCTAAAGAATTCTCCCCAGGTGCCTGCCCTGAAGAGATTTCTACCAGGGTCCAGAACAGAAGCTACAAGCTACAAGCGACTACGGATACTAACCTGAGGGATATAGAATGAATCTAAGCACACTGAGTTCTTCAGTCCATTCACTTTATTCTTCTAAGTCAATCCTATCTACACAGCTTCTTTTCTGTTCTCTTACTTAGTTCCTCTTGGTCCCTCCTGCTCTCAGTCCCTTCTGCTGTTCTCTCATCTCTATCTAGTTCCTTCCATCTCCATCTTCATCTTTGTTCTTCTAAATCAATTCCCCTAGTGCTGTGAGGGAACCAGTGTATATACACAGCAGTAATTCTTCGGCAAAGCAATGAGAGGCTTGAAGTTTTCAGGGTCTCAGAGAGAGCTGATAAGGATCCACACATAAAGTAATAATTGTCAGCTTCCAGTTCCAACCCCCAAAGGGGAGTGGCTATAGGGGAGTTCTCTGGTCAGGTCAACTAAAGGCTAAGATCAATTAGAGAATTCTGAAAAGTAATTTATGTGCTCAAACTATAATCTAGAAATGGCTAGGTAGAATGTTATGGGTCAATAAGTCACAAGAAAAGTAAAACTGTCTTTAGTGCCACTTCCCCCCACTCCTTCTGGCTGCAGCTGCTTTCTGGTAGGGAGGGGGACATATGCTCGGTTGCTAAGCAACCTAAGTCAGAGCTTGTAGCATTTGGTAAGTAAAAGCACCTTAGCTCAGAGTAATTGCTGAGCAGAAAATCTAGGAAGAGTGCCTGGCTGGGGAGGAATTAAAACTTAATTTGCACAAGAAACAAAGCTTGGTACCTATCATCTGCCTACCCTTGTAAGAAATCTTCTTTGGTCAGTGGGAAATAACTATCTCAACTCAGTAACTAATAAGTGGCTAAAACATCATCCCAGGAATGTGAGCAGTAAATCTCTTAAGTGAGGGTCTTGTGTAAATAACCCGGGGTGGAGGTAAGGGGTTGAGGATTTAATTGCTAGTGGTTATTTTCTCTTATCTGTAAGTGAGATGACCTAATGTTTATCTCCATTTGTCCTTGGATGAAAAGGTATCTTAGTTGAAATACTTTTGTCCAGAGAATGGCCCTGGCCAGATTTATGTTAATGAAAAATAAACACAGCTGGGGACAGTTATCCAATACCTCAAATGTATAGGGAAAGTTGTGCCCAAGATTGAGATGCAATCGTGAGATCACATGTACAACTAACATGGAAATGCACGGTAAATGGGGAGAATCATAGCTGTTATTGCACAAGAAGTTTACAAGAGACAGCCAGATCATTCAAAAGGTAGTAATTCCATAATGCCTTGTGTGATGGTTTCCTCTAACAGAACCCTTAGTTCTGATAGGTTGACCTTCTCTGAACTCTAGTTGTCACTGCTGTATACTCCCATGGACTTTTGCTACCAGCAGCTCTCAATAACATGCATTATTTGGGTTAGGGCGATGGAAAAGTACATAATATAAGATTACAGCTGTGCATTAGCTTAGGATATAAAAATTGATTATATTAGCAATCTAAGGAAAATAAAGTTTATTTTTACATTATTATAAAAACATGTTAAACCAACAAGCTGAGTACACAGTAGCATAGAAGTGTTAGGTCTTTTTTTTGCATGTTTTTTCTGTGTATCCCTGGCTGTCCTGGAACTTCCTCCATATATCAGGCTGGCCTCAAATTCAAGAGATTTGCCTGCCTCTACCTTGAGAATGCTGGGTTTAAAGGTGTGCACCACCATGCCAGGCCAGTGTTAAGTCTTTTTTTAACTTGCATTATTAACTTTGGCTGTGAGGTCCAGCAAAAGTTCCAATCTCTTAGAATGTAAGACCAGTGGGTCTAACTATTGTACCTTCTCTTGGGGCTCTTTTGTTGTTGTTGTTGTTGATTTTCTATGTCCAACTTCAAAGTGTTGGTTTTTGTTTTAGCTTATTATATTTATTTTCTTTATGTTTTTTGTTACCGTTTAGAAGCCTGTTCTTTTCTAATGTTTAGACAGAAAGCGAGTTGATCTGGATGGGAGGGTAGGTGAGGAGTTATTGGGAGGAGTATGGGGGAGAAACTGTAATCAAGATATATTGTATGAGAAAATAATCTGTTTTTAATAAAAGGAGAAAAAGAAAAGTGCTATCTTTTAAAAAATTAATGAATTTCATGATGCCCCTTTAAAATGAAAATACCAAAAGAAAAATAACTAAAGGAAGTTTTCCCCAACTGAGGGGGAAAAATTTTTGTGTCTTCCAAAATAATTCCTAAGCAAAGCTCAATTGCATGAAACCATTCCTGATCATACCCGAGTAGATTGTGAACACCCTATTTTAGACTTGGAATTTCAGTCATGTACTGGTTCTCCTGTATGTAAAATGTGGGCCCTAACCACAGAATTTGTATAAGGGCAGGCTGAGCAGTTGAGAAATGGGAATTCTGGGCCTGATTATCAGGCAAGGATTCAGCTTGAATTACAGCTACAGCATGGGATGTAGAACTTTGGAAAAGGCATTCCATACAGTGTAGGGAAAATTAGCCTTTTGTGATCATTTGTGAAGGTTTCTGTTTAATAAATCATAAAACTTTTGTGTAGAGAAATGAATGTTTCTCAGACACTGAATCATGAGCATCTAACATGAGTTCCATGTCTTTCACTGATATAACACAGTTTGGAGAATGTCACTAATACACAATTTTGTAACACATTTCCTTTTGGTTTTCTGCAATCTCCAAACCACTTCAGTCTCTCTGTATGCCATATGAATGAAACTACCTGATTTGGACCTAAAAACAGGACCCTGGAACAGGGAGCCCAAACAATCTTTCATGCTTACTTGATTTTTAGCTCAATAATTAATCCATTGATCAATGTGTCTTTTTTTTTTTTTGGCCAGGACTATGCTGTTTTTATTGCTATATCTTTGTAGAGCAACTTGAAATAATGGATAGCGATATGTCCAGCGTTCCTTTAATTTTATTATTTATTTATTTATTTATTTATTTATTTATTTATTTATTTATTTGTTTATTTGGTTTTTCGAGACAGGGTTTCTCTGTGTAGCTTTGCACCTTTCCTGGATCTCGCTCTGTAGACCAGGCTGGCCTTGAACTCACAAAGATCCACCTGCCTGTGCCTCCCGAGTACTGGGATTAAAGGCGTGCGCCACCACTGCCCAGCCCAGCAGTTCCTTTATTATTGAGGATTGTTTTGGCCATCCTGAGTTTTTGTGTTTCCATATGAAGTTGAAAATTGTCCCTTCAAGATTTGTGAAGATGCTGGGCAGTGGTGGCATATGCCTTTAGTCCCAGCACTCTGGAGGCAGAGGCAGTTGGATCTCTTGATTGTGTATCTAGCCTGGTCTACAAAGTGAGTCCAGGATAGTCAGTGCTACACAGAGTAACCCTATCTCAAAAAACAAAACAAAACAAAAAACAAACCAATAAACAAAAGTTCTGTGAAGACGTGTTGGGTTTTGAAAGGGATTACACTGAATCTGTAGATTGCTTTGGTTAGGATGGTCATCTTTGCTATTGTCAACGCCTGTAAAACTTTCCTAGTGAGATTTGAGCTTGCTTCACCCAGCAGAGCTGCATTAGAGGACTGTCTGACCATGTGCATGGTTTCTTTGTGATTGGAAGGGTTTGCACTTGGCTATGCTAAGGGGAGGTCTTTGCTCCACCCCTTGGCATTCCTATAAAAAGCCTTTAGAATAGACAGAAGGGGCCAGTGGATAATGATCCAGGCCCTCCTGAGGCTATCCTGTGTTTCTATCTATCTCTCTCCCCTCTATATTTCTATATAAATCTCTTATCTTTCACTCCTCAAGAATACCCTGGGGAAAAAAGTGGGCGCTGGTATCTAACATACAGTATTATTTCTACCAATCCACAAGCACAAGACATCTTTCCACCTTCTAAAATCTTCAATTTCTTTCTTTAATGACTTGAACTGTCTTCTTTTAGTAACTTTTATTGGAATTTTTTTCATATGATATATGTTGATCATTTTTATATCCTCCCAAACACCCCAAATAGTCCCCAACTCCCTATGCACTCACCATTATGTTTTTCTTTCTCTTTAAAAAAGAAACAAAACAAAATTAAATAAGAAACACACAAAAACTACAAGAAAAAGATAAAGCCCAAAGCAAATGAACAAAAAACCAGTAAGCAAGTATTGAAAGTGAGTACCACCAGTTTTTTTTCATTTTTATTATTTTTGTATCTTTATTGAATTTTGGTCACATCTTCAATACATTCCCTATTGTACGCAAGTGGTTGTGATTTAACTGAATTCCCTCAGAAGTGACTGGTGCCCTCTTCGATATAAGGTATGTTCTCATGACCATTCTTTGAATTCTTTGTTCAGCATGTCATTGAGTTTACTCTCAGTTAAGTACATGACAGTGGCATTTTGAGTCACGCTGCGCTGATATCTTCACGTGTTTTTGGTTTCTGCAGTGGGATAGGTGTACCTGGCAGTAGAGCACATGCTGGGTTGTCTTCAGTCCTCCTTTGTCTTCCAGTTGATGGTTTTGTGTTGTTGAAATGGGGCAACCTGGAGATTCATTTCTCTCCTCTGAAGTGCATATGGAGTTCACTAGCTAAATTTCAGCCCATGAGTCCTATTCTCTAGAAATGATTCTCCTCTGATTATCACTCTGAGAATTTGGTAGTCCCGATTGATTTTACTCTATCTGAGCAAACAGCACTATCACTTCAGATTAAACTGCAGGTTTTCCTGAAGCTAAAGCCATTCCACTTCAACAGACAACTTTGTAGTTAGGCAGTATTGAGCTGAGCTAGTACTATAAAACCAAACACATTAGAAACACACCTTCAAATTCCCAGCGAAACACAAACCTAGTATTTCATTTGCAGGACTCCTGAAAGACTAATGCATATTACTGTCAGTACCTTTTCACCAAGATAAAGAAGCTTAACAACTCCTTGTTTGTTTGAAGGAGTTGAGCATAAAGGAAGGAGACAAAGGAAGAGTCACATACTGAACAATTCCACTACAGATTATGGGTGGGGAACAGAGTGATGACTCAATGGTCAGTAACATCTGATGCTCTTGAAGAGGATGCAGGTTTCATTCACAACAACTACAGAATGGGTCAAAAATGTCTCAATTTCCAGGGGACCTGAATTTCTCTTCCGATATTCACAGGTGTCAGACAGTAAGGTGGTGAATAGACACACATGCAGGTATATCACTCATGCACATAAAAAAGAAAATAAATAAAGTAAAACCGAGATTATAATTCATATAATATTTAAGGTGTGTAGACAAATTTCTAAACGGTCTTATTAATAGAAAACCAGATATAGGAAAGAAAACCAGAGGAATAGGAACAGCCACCTGCTAACCTCACCTCACCAACTCCGCAGCTTCCAAAAGCGAGATACTTCCTGTCCACCCACGCCTATATGCCTTGCTGTTCTGCCATCTGATTTGCTCTCTCTGCCCAGCTACATCACTTCCTCTTCCTGCCCAGTTCTGTCACTTCCTGTCTGTCTGTACAGACCTCCAGATCTCCATGGTTAACTAGTGTTGGAATTTAAGTCATGTGCCACCCCACCTGGCTCTGTTCCCAGGGTGGTCTTGAACTCACATAGATCCAGACAGATCCCTACCTTCCAACTGATAGGATTAAAGGCGTGTGCTAACGTTGCATGACTTTTGTGTTTACTTATAATGGTTGGCTTTTTCCTCTGATCTCCAGGCAAGATTTATTTATTTGAGCACAAATAAAATATCACCACAAAGGCAGGCCATGAACATGTTAATGTGTGTTTAGAGACATTAGAAATTTATGACCTCTTGGTAAAAATGCTTGAACATTTTATAGTAGTAATTAATGACCTGCATGCTTTTTCTTTTCTCTAACTCCTTACTTACAGGAGACCTCAGTGTTTTCAGCATCTGGGTCAGAGATTCAACAGAAGAGAAGAAAACCACTGTGCCAAAAGAATATTGCTCACTTTACTGGAAATGATATTAAATAGAGGTCACAACCAATTTATACTCATTTTAAAAACCAAAGAGTGGTTCTGGTATGATAAAATATACTGCACAGTACCTGAAATCCTCAAAGAATACACAAAAATGTCTCATTAAAGAGAGAAAATGAACACAATCAAGCAGGAGCTGCTGTCCTGTCCCTGACCTGAATCAGCAATGGACACAGAAGGTGCCCCACCCCCAGACTTTTGGGTCTGCAGGGGCCACAATCAAGCAGGACCCTGCCTGGCATTTCTGGTGCTGGGCAATCAGGTACCATCATCAGGTATTCCTCGGTGTTTTTAGGCCTGGTCATGGCAGAACGGAAAAGTAACAGCTCTGTACCATCTCTTACGGCTGGAGTTGGCAGTGCTCAACCAAGTGCCCCCTGTGATGCAACCAAGAGCCCTGGCGCTGGGCATTTGAGCACCATTGTGGTGAGAGAGTACATGGTGGGCCGGTGGGTGGAAGAGAGGGAGAGGAGGAATGATTTGTAGTCTGGGAAGAGAGGTGGGTCTAGAGAGAAGGTGGTGAGCAACAGGCTGACATGAATGGCCGGCTGGCCACTCGAGTCCAGGGAGATGTCTGGGCCTAGGCTATGACCAAGGGCAGAACTTGATCAGACACCCTGAAGCAGCAGAGGGGGCCTGTGGTCATGTCTGTGCCTCCTGTCATCACCGGGGGCAGTGCAGGGGCCTGTGGTCTGGGCTGCCACCTGGGGCCATGTTGGTGTCTGTGGGCCGCACTGCCTTGGGGGTTATGTTGATCTAGATGGCCTGCACAGCCACTTAGGGACATGGTTGACTACTAGGCCCTGGGTGCTACTGAACACCATGTCTGGGTCCATGATCCTACAGCATTTGGGGTCTGGGTTGATGTGCCTGGTCTATGTCTATGTTGCTATCAGGGCTCACATGGATGCCAGGGTCTGGGCCATAACCTATAGTTATGTTGGTGTCTCAGGGCTGTGTTCTGCTGCTGCCCAGCCAATTTGGGTGGCCAGTATTGTCAGCTGGGGCCTTGGCATTGTCTGAAGCAGGGCTGTGGCTGAGGGCCATGTTTGGGTCCAAGGTCCTGCAGCATCCAGTGTCCGTGTCAATGTCTGTGGCTCCTGAGACCATCAAGAATAGTGTGGATCTGGTCTGCCATCTGGGGTCATGGTCGCATCTGAGGGCCATGCTGCTACAGGGGTCATGCTGGTCCCAGTATTCTGCACTACCACATGGGACCATGGTGACATCTGTGCCAGGCTGCTGCCTAGGACCATGTGTGGGTCCGAGATCCTGCCACAGCCAGGGTCTGTATTGATGTCTGTAAGCCCTGCTGCCAGCAAAGGCTACTACATAGACACCCAGAGTCTGGATCACAACCCGTGGCCCTTAGAGTGTCTGAGGGCCATGCTACTACCAGGGACATGCTGATCTAAGTGGCCTGTGCTTTCACCTGGGTCCATGGTGCAGTCTGAGTTAGAGCTACTGCAAAGAGGCATGTCTGGATCCATGCTCTGTAGTAGGACAGACCCATAGGGTCAAGGAAATTGGTTCAGTTGCCAAGGCATGCACATAATATACTTCCTTATAAGCCAAACTAGAGTCTGCCTGAAGGCCTAGCAACAGGTTTTGTCAGAGGTCACTGTTAGAGGTTCTGATCATGTGGAGTCTGCCTGAGGGCTTAGCAACAGGTGCTGTCAGAGTTCCTGATCATGACCAGCCAATGAGGGACCACGCAGACTGGGTGCTGGGAGGAGGGTATATAAGGCCTTCCCTGTTATTGAATACAAGAGTTTGTTATTTGCCTTCAACTGACTCCTGGTGTCTGTGCCATTGATGCCACGCCTTCTCACCCCCTCCACCAAGGGAGCCGTTAGGATCCAACAACATGGCCCTACATCAGCTATGGTCTGAGGTGATGTCTGGGGCTCCTGTTGTCAAGGAGGGTCATTCAGATGTCCAGGATCTGATAGGCCACCTCGGACCATGTAGGTATCCGAGGACTGTGCCGCAACTGGGAACATGCTGATCTGGGAGGCTGGTGAGAGACATCTGGGCATGGCCTACTGCCTAGGGCCATGTCTGGGTGCATGGCCATGGTGTGGTGTCCATGGCTCCAGTTACTACTAAGCACTCTGTGGATGCCTGGGACTGGTCCGCCACCTGGGACCATGTTGATGCCAGGGCCCACGCTGCAGCCATGGCCATGCTAATCTGAGGGTCCTGTGCTGTCAGCTGTCCATCGTGGCATTCAGGCACAAGCTGCTGCCCAGGGCCATGTCTGGGTCCATGATCCTTCCACAGCTGGGGTCTGTGGTGGTATCTATGGCTCATGTTAGCATGGGGGTCATTGGAACCAACCTATGCTGAGCCAGCCCCACCCTTCACTGGCCCTGGGATGGCTGGTCCTGCCCCTCTCTGGATATTGCAGCAGGCAAGCTGGCCCTATTGCTCAGGGGAGAGCTCACTCCCACATTCAGGAAAGATGGCCCCACTCCTCACCATAAGCATGCACCTCATCTGGTAAGCACACTAGAGCTGACCTTGGGGTAGGGGAAACAGGCGAGCTGACCCTGAGGACATGAGAGCAGGAGAGCTGCCCTTGCTGCCTCTTGAGTGCAATATGGTGGCATGGGTGAGGGAAAGATGCCCTCCCCTCTCTGCCCCATGCTACTTGTGGGAGGCTAGAGAGCTGGTCCCAGGATAATTACATTGAGAGAACTACCCCTGTCCTACACCAGCTACAGCACACAGGAGAGTGGGCCCTGCATCCCACCGAGGCTGCACACTAGAGCCGACCCTGTTGTCAGGGTCTCAGGTGAACCGGCCGTGACAGTGTGAGAGTAAGAGAGCTGACACCTCCCGGTATATCCCCACAGCAATCCCGAGAGACTGCCTTATACCTGCCTCGATAAAACAGTAGAGTTGACCCTGGTGATATGAGTGAGGGTGACCCGGAGCTGAGGGCCTGTACCCACTCCTTGCTTTTGGCTGCATTGGGTGAGCTAGCTGAGGCAGTGCTGGAGAGCTCATCTGGGTAGTGATGAGAGGGAAAGCTAGCAAGCTGACTGTTCCGGCTACCACCCGGGCCAAGAACCAGGGTTATCACTTGGCCCACCCCAACATCCACCCCATCTATGATCTGTTGGAACATGTGATGGTGACTAACCTACAGATCCCCAACAGCATGATCTCAATGATATCAAAGACAGGATGTCGGGAGGATCCCCAGTGAGAGTCCATTATCAGTGGTGTGGCAGAAACCAGAGGCCTCGAGCCAGACCAATGACTCTGGCAATGAACACTTACAAGTAAAGATGAATGGACTAAAGGGTAAACTGTGTCAACATGCCACACTATAGCTTCCACATAGTTACAACTTAGTATATATATATAAAATATCTTAGAACATATTAAGTATTAGATTCAGGTTCTTTAGGATAGGACACCTTTTGGAATGATCTTTGTAACATACCATTTACCTATGCTCTAGACTTCTCTGGATTTTAGTATGTGTTTCTTGCTTGATATTGTTCTGATTGATTGTAGTTCCATCTTATCTAGGTCATTTTCCCTCATTACTCCTGGACAATATCTGATAACCATTCCTTGGTATATAGTCTTGTATTAAGTTAGAACCTTCTTATTTAGACAAAAGGGGGAGATGTAGTGGGTAGCCATTCCAGCTTTGGTCTGGAAGTTCCAACCCCCATTGAGGCTTCGGTAACTATCACGCCTACAAGGCAGGGCCAAGGGAGGGTCCTGAAGACCCGAGATCGGGATGCACCATGCTGTCTTCCTTCTTGGACCCTGGACGCTAGAGGTAGACTGAGGAGAGTTCTCCAGAGAACACCGCCAGACTGCGCTGCGTCTTTCCCAGAACCTGCAACCTACCTATCCCTTTATTTGTAAGTTACGCCATTAAATAAATCTCCCTTTTAACTACATGGAGTGGCCTTAATAATTTCACCAATAGGTTATTGTTATTTTGTTGTTTGTTTGTTTTTGTTGTTTTGTTTTATTTCTTTGTTTTTTGGTGTTTGGTTTTTCTTTTAAACTTGGTTTTGTTTTGAGGGGAGGTTACAAGGGCAGAGGGCAGATGGAATGCAAGGGGACAGGGAGATAAGTAGGATTGGAATGCATGGTGTGAAAGCCACAAAGAATCAATAAAAGTTTAAAAAAAGAGGAAATAAAGAAAAGATCTGCATGATATGCTGCATTTATGTGACCCCTAATACATTCTACAGCTAGGATTTCTACTGTGCCAGTTCTAGGAGAGTAGAACTAATTATTACATGACAATCCACTTCAGTGCAGTAAGTTAGGAAGCACAAATGGCCCCACTTGAAAGCAGGCACAGCTAGGTAGTGTAAATCGGTACCATTAGATCAGACCCACCTGTCCACTTCCCGTGACCCACTCTATCATGTCTTCAAATATAAATAGAGCTGTTGACCATGTGGAAGACATGGGTTAAACTTTGCTATTTTCACCTTAAGTCCAAGACTGTGTGGGAAATTCCAAATCTGGAGAATGTCATAATCTGTCTGTAGTATTTCTTTCTGGTCATAGTCACTACTTCTCCAACAGGATTAGTGAAGTGGGTGTTCTTCAGAAAGGAGTGCATCTGAAAGACAGGGAGCATTGTACAGTGCAGTGTGCCCCTAATTAAGTAAAAAAAATCTGTTCTGAGTTCATCTTATTCTCTTTAATCCCTCCCTCAAAAGGCAAATTTGTTAAATGTGCCCAGGGGAGAAAAGTTAATGAAAGAACAATGACAAAATTATCATCACATTTCTAGGATTTTAGTTCTTTGAAAAGAAACACACACACACACACACACACACACACACAAATATAGATACACTTACACAGACGCATAGACAGACATATACACACTGACATACATACCTAGACACACTCATATATACAGATACATAATCACTCATAAATAATTATACAGACATACATACAGTTGCACAAAGAAAACACACAGACACATACAGGGATACACACAGACAACAACGCAAAAGCATTAATACACACATACATACAGTTTTTGCACAGATACACTTATGTAGACAACACATATGCACAATAGCACACACAATACATATATAGACACAGAAATAGAGACATATGCATACTAAACACATATACAAAACACAGAGAACCACATAGTCACGCAGAGAAGCACACACACACACACACACACACACACACACACACACACACACACACAGATTACTGGCACTGAGATAACCCCCCGCATAATCTCCTGTGTAATCACCTTCACACCAAGGCGTTGAAGTCCTCAGGACCTGCGGGGGGCCCAGAGTCACCTGACAACAGTGCAAGCAATCAGGTACAGTGTCATGTTTTTGTCAATTACAGAACATGTTTGCGTCACTGAAGCCATTCATAAGGAAAAGCTGATCATGGTTCCAATATTAGAACAGCTGTGAAATTGCTAATGTCTTCTTTAATGAAATCACTGATTTTCATTGATAAATTCTAACGTGCATTCCACTGCCTTCTTCTTAAAGATGCAGACTCATGTCTAGATTTACCAGCTAGCATGTAAAAATGTTTAGGAATTCTTCTATTTGGGAAATATTTTCCTAGCCTTCTTTTGAGCATCTGGTAGACTCTTAAAGGATATAATGTTGCTGATACCATATACCATCCAGTGGAAGACAAAGTCCCTCCAAGGAGTCAGAATCCGGTCTTTTCCCATTTTTAATTGACTACTTGTTGAAGAAGCAAGTCATAGATGGCATAGGCCACTGCATACACACCATTGTATTCATGGGAAGTGCCATCACTAAG